>JASDQU010101543.1:121345-136554 GCA_032191745.1 Picea mariana
AGATATCTCTAGGGCCCCTGGTTTGTAACCAGGGTAACCATGCCTGGGGCATGGGAGTCTTGGTCTGGGACCAAGCATTTAAAGACCCTAGATATCTCTAGGGCCCCTGGTTTGTAACCAGGGTAACCATGCCTGGGGCATGGAAGTCTTGGTCTGGGACCAAGCATTTAAAGACCCTAGATATATCTAGGGCCCCTGGACTTGGTCCAGGGCGCTCATGCCTGGGGCATGGGTTGATCCTTGGTCTTTGACCTTGGTGTAAAACTTGATGGTACATAACCTTCCTTGAAGAAGGACATAACCACAAGAGGGATAAAGTCCCATATGCAGTGATGATAAAGTAATAGGTTCACCATATGATTTGAAGGAATGAGTAATGCCACCGTGTTAATTGTTTAATTGGTTATGGGCTTTGTAAAAACCCCCTCACCCTTGTTGTGGGATTTTGGTTATTTGGTTGTGGGCTTTGTTACTCTTGTTATGGGCTTTGTAAAACCCCCTCACCCTTGTTATGGACCTTTTGTTTTATTTTTGGGTTTTGAATTTTGTCACATGATTAAATTTTTAATTTAAACATGTGACTTTCTTTACAACTTAAAACCGACCCTAACCTAGCCCTAACCCTTACCCTAACTACTATTTAAGAGACCCTACTCTACTCCTACCACACACATATCATTACTTCCTATTTGATTGTAGCGTGGAGCTTCTTTGAAGGTGCGGCCTCAGTCTAGTTTGCTGAAGTTTGATTACAGTCCTGTTTGGTGAAGGAGTTAGGCTGCGTCCCTTCTCTTTCTGCTGTAGCTTGATCTGAAGGCCGCGTCCCTTCTATTTGCTGGTTCCTTTGTGCTGAGAGGGTGCCGCTACCATCTTTAAGGGTGTTGTGACCTGTTATAAAGGGTGCCACTGCCTGTGAGTAGGTGACGCTGCTAGAATAGGGTGTCGCTGCTAGAGTAGAGGAGCCGCTGCCTGTTTTGGAGGTGCTTCCTGTGACAAATATCTTCCTTGGTGGCTGTCGTATCTTGTGATTGCTGTGCTGTGTATGCCTTGCCTATCTCAGCAATGTTTTCTTCTGTTAGGGTTTGTATTGTTGTGGTTCCAGTTACCTTAACAGTGGTGGCATGAAAGATCCTTCAAACGTTGGCATATAAGATCTCAAATAGATCAGAACCAAACCTTTAACTGAGCATAACACTCAGGACCTATTTCTTTTGTGGTAGTGTACTATCTTCACAGGTAAAGTTGGTGCCAGGTATGTTCCTAATGTGTTTATTCTGAAAGTTCAGATCTGGGTTACTAGAATCTAAGTGGTCATCTTTGTTTGCTATCTAACCACAGTCATATAGAAAGGAAGCCTTATATCACTGTTGAATTGTGTTCAGTCTGCTGTTATAAATTGAAAGGTTTTGCAAATACTGTTTGTTTTAGAATTGAAATATAGATCTGCTGTTATACTTGGAAGAGTCTTTGCATCTCTGTTTGCTTTCAGATTCATTTAGAAATATGTTGTAGATCTACTGTTAGAGAACTGCTGTTATATTTTTCAGAGGGTTTTAATATCACAGTTTGGGATCTGAGTTTTGTATTTCATTGTTTGAGTTTACTAGTATTGGATGAGCTTTGTTTATTCAGCCTTGTTTTCTTATACTGTCACTGTTTTCTATTGACCTATATGATGTCTATGCTTTATATCTAAAGTATCTTTACTTTGAAATTTAAAAGTGACTGCTGTTTTCAACTTACCCTAATATTCTAACACTAATATCTAATTTAAAAACAAAGCTAGATCATATAGAGAGATCCCTCTCTGAAGCTGGAAGGGCTAGATCCCAGCTTTAAAAGTGGTTGGATAAAGTTACCTTTGTGGATTCCTTATTTTTCAACCTATGGGAAATTTACAGAGTGATAACATAATGGCAACCATACTGGGGAAGAACTAAAAATTGATAATTTCACGTTTTCTTTCCCCTAAAAAAGAACGATAAACTTTGAGAAGAAAGTAATGTTTAGAGGTTGATCAAACTTTGTACATATTATTTTCAGACTCATAAAATTAAAAATATATATTATAAAAAACCAAAAACAGTTCTGGCTTCCAAGAAAGTTCATACTCGATCTCATCCAAATCCAGAACACGCGATAGTGTTAGATAACCCCAAGCAGTTGCTCAGGCCAAAAACCTTAGCAGTCGATTCAGTGAGTCATACCTCCCTGCGTAAGTTTCCTTATTTTTCCAGAGAACTAGATATCTCTCAAAACCTTAATCTTGATACCTTTCCACCCTGAAGCTTGGTTAGAACATGGTCTGAAACTTTCGTGACTGGACTTGTTTTTGACCCAACTGTGTTGTAACCCTGAACCCCCGAAGTTTTGTCTCCCATGACTAGACCACAAATCACTACCTCAGTAACGCTCAGTCCATCATCTTCCTCATCTTCAGTCACTACTTCTTCGACCATCCAGGTTGTCGTTCCACCTCCTCCACCCATCATGGCAGCTTGATATACCCCTTTGGTGTTGGCTGCACTGCTACATGCCATGCCCCAAGACTACCAAACACGACTTCCACAGTTCAAAGCAACCGGACCTCTAAACACCCAACAACATGTGGACAAAATGAATGACTACTTCGATTTACAAGAAGTCGACGAAGTTGACGTCCAAATGAGGTTGTTCGCCCAAAGCCTGACAGGAGAAGTAAAGAAATGGTTCAAAGCGTTACCCGCCGCCTCAATCCCTGACCTTGTTGCGTTCCATAGAAGTTTTCTTGATAGATGGGAGGTAAAGAAAAACCCTCTCCATATACTGTCAGAATACGAGACTATAAGAATAAATCAAGGTGAGTTAGTACAGGATTACTGCACCCATTTTAATAATTTGTACAATGCTATTCCGGCTGAAATTAAACCTCCACAGGGGCTGGCGTTGATAAAATTTCCTGACGAGTTTGATGCGGACATGTCATACCAATTAAGAGAAATAAACTCTACCACCTTGGCAGATATGAAGAACAGTGCTATAAGTGTAGAGGCCAATCTGTTGGAAAAACGAGCCCGTCAAAGGTTAGAAAGGAGAGTCACGATCAAAGAAGAACCTTCCACATCAACCACTGATTCCAAATAGGATTCTGTGGTCAGAACATTGGAATTATTGATGGAAAGAATGAGTATTTCAGACAGAAATCCTCTGAGAGACAACACACCTGCTCCTCAGATTCGAAACCCCAATTTTAGAAGAAACCCCCGTCAAATAAGATAGAGAGATCCAAGGGATCAAAGAGATCAAAGGGATCAGAGAGGTCCTGATCAGCTGATCAGACCTCCTCTACAAGAAAACTATGCTGATGAAGGGGGTGAAATGATTGAAGAGTTGGAAGACACACACATCAACCTCATGGGTATTCATGACAATGAGGCTATTTTCCTCACCCAAGAAGAGCAGGAACTCTTTCTGCTAAATCAAACGAAGGTAAGTGAAGAAGCCGAAGATGCAGGACAACTTTCCTTTGAGAATGCTATTTTGGAGGTACATTGACAGTACAATTTACGAAGTAAGAAGGCAGAAGGGAGTTCTCCAAAGAAGGTCACTGAAACTAAGAAGGTAGTTGAAACCAAGGAAACCCGTGAGCCATCTGCTGGGAAGACATCTGAGAAAACTACTGCTGAGAAAATCCCTGAGAAAAATAAAGTAGACACTCCCATGAAGAAAAACATCACCATCTTAAAAAGACCATCACAACCTGAGGTGTCACCTGTTAGCCCACCGAGTACTTCTGAGATAACGAATATGATAGACAAGACATAAATGATAAACCAAGGTAGAACTCTCACACCCTTTAGCCTGGAGGGGGAATTGGCCAAAATAAAAATTCCCATCCCGCTCACAGAGTTGATGAATAGAGACGGGTACCGTTCACAGGTAATAAAAGCTCTGGCCATTGAACTTGACATAGACACCAAGGCCTTGACTATTGGATCATTGACTCATTTAGACACTATGAATCTTACTGACGATCATCCCGAACTCCTATTCGGACCTGAGGTTGATGGTCGAGACGTAGTGGTTGCAGACATCCCGCCTAAGTATGGAATGTTGCTCTCCAGGTCTTGGGAGCTAAGTTGAAAGGAACCCTGCAACTAGATATGTCTTACACCACTATCCCAGTGTTTGGACAACAAAGGAGGTTATATAGGGAAACACTGATGAAGTACATGGTCAGTAGCCAAGAGAAACCTCACAATTACCCCCTTTACTCTGCACATTCTGATCTAGATTCATTCATCTTGTACAATGATGGTGATACGGAAGAGCCAGACACTCAACTGATGGAAGACCTATCTGTTCAAGATGAAGGCCCAGAGAGCCTTGAGGTAGCAAAAATGAAGAACGTGATAACTGAAGAGTTACCCACTGACTTCTGGAGTATGGATTTTGATGGAGATGTGAGTAAAGAAGGAGCATGAGCTGGAGTCTGGCTGCATAATCACAGAAACAGGTACTCAGAAAATCATTCGTACAAGTTAAATTTCCAGTGCACTAACAATGTTGCCGAGTATGAAGCTCTTATGCTCGGCTTGAAACTGTTGAAAAAAGTTGGTGCCAAGCAGATAATGGTGAGGGGTGATTCTGAATTAATAATCAAGCAGATCAAAGGTGAGTACTCCGCCAAACATCCACGCCTTAGAGCCTACAGGAATGTTGTTCTTGATGCTTTGAGGTGTTTTACTGAAGTGGACTTGCAGGTAATGCCGAGAGGGCAGAATATCCTGGTCGATGGATTAGCTACGTCAGCAGCCACCTGTAAGATCCCCTTCCGCGCGACTCACCCATATACTGTTGAAGTGAAATTCAGACCTACAGTCCCAGACAATATCAGGTACTGGCAAGTGTTTGGGAACGATGATCAGATTGATGACTTTCTGCAATGTAAAAATGATTTTGAATGTACTAATATAGATTTAGATAATGAAGATGAAAATGTAAATAGTTTGGATTTTGAAAGTGATAGTGTAAATATTGTAGAATCAGAAGAATTAGGGAATGATGAATCAGATGTTGACGTTTTGCAGTTGAAAAGCAATATTTTGCCTAGAGGTCTTGTTCCTTTAGAAGACTTGTTCGACAGTGACGATGTAGCTAAGAAACCTAAAATCGAATCACATGGACAAGAGGTAGAAGAATGTAATATAGGGACCGGAGAGAAACCTAGGATGGTCAAACTGTCCAAATCCTTACCCCCAGAACAAAAGCTCAAATACATTGAACTGTTCAAAGAATATGCTGATGTTTTTGCCTGGGGCTATGAATATTTGAAAGCATTTGACACCAGCATCATACAACACAGGATTCCCATAAAGGAAGATCAAAAACCATTTAGGCAGAAACTTAGGAGGATAAATCCCAAATTGCTTCCCTTGATAGAAAAATAAATCAAGAAAATGTATGATGCCAAGATCATAGTACCACTACGTTTCTCTAAGCGGGTCTCTAATTTAGTCCCTACATGGAAGAAAACCGGGGAAATTAGGCTCTGTATTGATTTCAGAAATCTGAACAAAGTATCCCTGAAAGATAATTACCCACTACCGAAAAATGGACCATCTCTTGCAAAGGGTGGTCGGGTCCAGTAGGATCTCTCTGTTAGATGGTTTCTCTGGCTACAACCAGGTCTTGGTTCACCCGGATGATCAGGATAAAACCGCTTTTACCATACCATGGGGCACTTTCATGTATGTGAAGATGCCTTTTGGTCTGATGAACGCAGGAGCCACATTCCAGAGGGAAATGGATATCGCCTTCGTGGAAGAAGCAGGTAATTTTATTGTCATTTATTTAGATGATGTGACTGTGTTTTCCAAAACTAATGACGAACACCTGCGGCACCTTAGACGAGTTTTTGAGAAATGTAGGAGGTTTGGGATTTCTTTAAATCCTAAGAAATGTCTTTTTGGGTTAGAAGAAGGCAAACTGCTGGGACATATCATCTCTAAAGATGGAATCAGAATTGGCCCCAGCCGAATAGAGGCCATACTAAAGGTAGAACACCCAAGAAACCTCAAGGAACTACAGTATTTTATAGGACAAATTAACTTTCTGCGGAGATTTATTCCAAATTTGGCTGAACTCCTCCAAAACATAACAAACATGCTTCAAAAAGATGTAAAAATTAAATGGAACTCTGAGTCTAGACAATCCTTCGAACATGTCAAGCGAGCACTCACAGAAGCCCCAGTATTGATCAGTCCCGATTTCACTAAAGATTTTTATCTTTTTTCTTTTGCCTCTGAACATACTATAGCAGCGGTATTACTACATAGGAACAGTGAAGGGTATGAACAACCCATAGCTTTCTTCAGCAAAGCATTAAGAGATGCTGCCCTGAACTACAATATCATGGAGAAGCAGGCTTTTGCTTTGGTAAAAGCCATAAAGGACTTCAGGGTCTACATCCTCCATTCACACACCATTGCTTATGTTCCGAACGCAGTATTCAAGGATATCTTGACACAGGACAAACCTGATAGAAGAAGGGGAAAGTGGATTGCAGTCATTTTAGAATACGATATAGAGATTAAGCCCACAAAATTGATCAAAGGCCAAGGCCTTGCTAAACTGATGGCTGAATCTAACTTCCAGGCTCTTGACATTAATTTTCTAGATGTGCCAGATGAACAAGGCGAGATGGCAACTCCAAACATTAGAGAGGTATTTCTCAACTCTCCATGGTATGCAGACCTTATATTTGTCTTACAAAATTTACAAGCTCCCCCTGGTTTAAATAAGACTAAATCTAGATTTTTAAAGATAAAGGCTTTGAAATTCTGTATTCTGGAAGGAAATTTGTATTGGAAAGACCCTACAGGTATTCTTTTAAATTTTTTACTGAAAGATGAAGCTGATAAAGTGTTGCAGGAGTTTCATGCAGGAGAATGTGGTGGCCATTTGAACTGGAAGGTTACAACCAACAAAATACTCAGAGCTAGATTTTACTAGCCCACCTTGTTTGCAGATGTACATAAGAAAGTAACAGCATGTCACCAGTGCCAACTGTTTGAAGGGAAAAGGAAACTCCTTCCTTTACCTTTTAAACCAATCTCATTTGAAGCTCCTTTCTAGAAATGGGGACTCGATTTCATTGGAGAAATACACCCTCCATCTTCGGGCCAACATAGGTGGATTCTTACTGCCATTGATTATTTTACCAAATGGATCGAGTCTGTACCAAGCAGGCAAGCCACCGACTCTGTTATTATCAAATTTCTTGAAAATAATATTTTGTCTCGTTTTGGTTGTCCTAGAAAGATCATTACTGACAATGCAGCTGCCTTTCGGTCGAAGAAAATCATAGATTTCTGCAACCGGTACCACATTGGCTTGGGGCATTCCACAGCCTACTACCCTCAGGGGAATGGGTTGGCGGAGTCCTCAAACAAAACTTTGGTAAATATCATCAAGAAAACATTGCAGGAAAACAAAAAGTCATGGCATGATAAGTTGGTATTTGCTTTATGGGCAGATAGATTGACCACCAAAAGGTCAATTGGCATGTCACCTTACCAGCTGGTCTATGGTACTGAGGCTGTTTTCCCAACTTCTCTGGGAGTCCCTGTCATGAAGTTGCTTCAGGAGATACAAGCTGAGCCAAATGACTCCCAGAGACGAATCAATCAAATGATTCATTTGCAACAGACTAGAGAAGACATCTTCAACAAAACACAGGTCATCCAAGAGAACATCAAGAAGATCTTTGAAAAACGAACCAAGGAGGATGACTTTGAACTGGGAGACCTGGTGTTGAGATGGGATGCCAGGAACGAAGACAAGGGAAAGCATGGGAAATTTGACAATCTGTGGACAGGGCCATACATGATCCAAGCTTTCAGAGGAAACAATGCCTTTTTGCTAAACAATGATGATGGGTCAGATCTGCCAGGAGCACCTGTGAATGGCAGAATGCTGAAACATTATGTCCCACCTTAGTAAGGACTTGAAAAACTTACTCTCCATTGTACATACCAGTTTTTATTTTCAGTTTTTACTTGCATTTTCTGAGTGAAGAACGTTAGTCAGTTGGTTGAAGCCCAAAGAGAAGGCCCTAAGCCGTTGATCACTGTTTTTCATAACTTTTCTAAAGATAAGACAAATGAAGGATACTAGGAAGATATGTTCACAACGACAATAAATTGGATTCTTGGCACTTAACAGGGCAAGTACCATCCCCAGGTGGAGCCGCTGTTATCACCCCATAAATTATGGGAATCAACTGATGACTTGGATATTATGGATATTATCTGTATTTAGTGCTTTTATTGGCAATTGATTTTTCATTCTGCAAATAATTTGAAAAAAGAGAAAAGGAAAAATAAAAGAGAAAAAGAAAAAGAAAAAGAAAAAGAAAAGAGGGCATAAAAGAATTGAAAGGAAAGCTCCATGCAATAACAGTAACTTGGCCATACCTTTCAAGCATGGCCAAGTTCTTTTTAAATTTGATGTTCATAGATTAGTGAATAAGTCTGACCAGACTCTCTAATCCTGGTTAGATAGCCCCTAGGTTAGATTAGTGAATAAATCAGACCAGACTGTCTAATCCTGGTCAGATAGCCAATAGGTTAGATTAGTGAATAAATCTGACCAGACTGTCTAATCCTAGTCAGATATCCCTAAGGTAGAGTAATTCTTTAACCCAACAGTTTAATCTGGGTTAATTGTCCTAGAAAGATAGGTTAGCATGTAGGTCAGTTGATTTATTGTTCAAAGTCCATTAAAGCCATCTTGAAATCAAGGTTACACCATGTTCCAAATGCTTAAAAAATAGTCGTTCAAAGTCCCATGGTGGTGTTCCTTTGTAAAATTGAATAAAAACCCATGAAATGGCTCTTATCCTAAGTTTTCCCCAAGTACATGTGTATTTCTCTCCTGACCTATGTTTCTTGCACCTATCAACGGTCCCGATCACGGCGCTGAGATCTACGACTCACATCGCATNGGGGGGGTCCGGAATCGATAATAACGCGGGCACACATCTAGACGGCCCAGAATAGAGTGCTCGGATCAACGGTCCACAATGGATTCCGAACCCCCCCCTCCGTTCTTCTTTTAATCGAGGGGGGGGGTCCGGAATGAGTATTAAGGAGCGCACTAAGATCTACGGCCAGGAAGCAAGCACGCAGATCTATGGCTCACAATGGACTTTGGACCCCCCCTAGTGTTCTGCCTTTAACTAAAGGGGAGGGTCCGGAATGAATATTCCTTTTGACGGGTCCCTTGTTACATGTGGAATTGTTCTATTGGTCCAGAAGTCCTATCCCCCACATGCTATCTGACAGCCTGTCACTCATGGACGTCATCCTCCACTGAGCCCACTTGTTCCACTTTCTCTCGGGGTCGTGTCACATCCCATAACTGCTGTCAGTCCCGGTTGTCAGTACCTAAGTCCCTCACTCATGAACAACCCCTTTTGGCGACTTTTACCTCCAATCACCAGCCTCCACGTCACCCATCCGTATACTTTGGCCACCGTCATCTGCCAACTCATCCCAAGTGGCCCGTTGTCCATTTATTACAAGATAACTTACCCGTTATCTCGTTGACCTGTCTCCCGCATCCAACCGACCCCAGCTTTGAATAAAACTACCATTATGCCCCTTTCATTCGTTATTCATCCATCGCGCCATAATCGTCCATCGCTCCAGAAAACTCTTACTCCTCTATTGCTTTCCCGTCGCTTTATTCCACAGCCAGTAGACCCCACTAACATATTGTTTATTGGAGGTACTATTGCAGAGATGGCGCCAAAACCCAGACCAATGGAAGGAGAAGAGAATCCTTTTCTTCCTCCTCCGGTCGACCTGGACAAAATCCCGTTGGTCAATAAAGATAGATTGATCGCAGATACCATCTGCGACTTCGATTTTTCAGACCTCCAGACATGGCTCCGGGACGTGTTCTTGGACCAGAGCGATGAAATTGAACTCTGGGAGTCCAATTTTCCCCTGTACATGTTTCCCCAAATCCACCACTTCCTTGAATTCACGTTGAAATGCCATGCCCATTACATCCCTGACCAAAAGGCCATCGTCTCTTCTTCTGGAGACGTCCTCTTCTTCATCACTCCTGAAGATATTGACCAGATGATGCAAATTCCCTGTGCTGAATCTGCATCCCCCTTCAATTTAGAAATCCTCACTGAGTTATATCAGAAAATGACCTTCCCTCAGAGAGCTCAGATATTCTAGCTTTTCCTCCCCACTTCCGCTCAACTCCCTTCCACCAATCCCCCTTACCCTTCTTCCCTTTTCTCCACCAAAGGAAACCAAATCATTTCTTCCCTCTGTGCCCTGCTTGGTTACTATTCTGACCAATGGGTAGATGAGCCCATCCTGGGTTTTCTGTCCATTTTCTCAAACGATGAAAATCCCACAACACAGTTTGCCTACAACACCTTCTTGGCCGATAATATTCACGAACAATTCGTGAATTTTGGCACAGAGGGTATGTTCAGATATTCTTCCATACTGGCGTACATGTTCGTGTACTTTCAAGCCGACAAATTCAGTTTCTCCATGCAGAAGATGGATGCAGACGGAAGGCCTCAACCTGTCACAGCGTGGACTTCTCTTCTGAAGCGTAACTCTGCTGAATACGACTTCAAAAATTTCATAGATCAGTTTTACCACCCGGTGGTAAGCATGTTGAGTGGCAGGCCTGAGCCACGGATAAACGATGAAGTCCAGAGAATTCCGCATCTCTCGGACAACGCAAAAACATGAGACTGGTACTTATATTAGAACCATACCGAAATCAGAGTTTTCGTGTTCGAATTGGCACCTTACAAACTACCTCAATATGTGCCGGTAAGGATTTTTGCATTAGAATATATTAGGCAGATAATGAATTCAGATGACATTCATTTTGTTTCCCTGAAGAAAAAGCAATAATTGAGAATCAAGGGGAAGATTGGTTCTTTCATCTGCAATAGTCGAGGCACAGGGGAAGAAGCGGATAGAATGTTGAAAGAGATGAAATTCTTTACGAGTTTCACATGGCACTATGATCCATGCGGGATCATTTCGGAAATGAGGGTGAACAATAAGAGTGTCCCGTATGCTCATGAGCCCAAGCCAGAGATCGAGAAATTTGCAAATCAGACAGTATGGGTGCCTAACACCTTAGTCGAGATAGAGCAGTAGGTTGAAGTGGAACAGTAGGTTCCCCCGACGAGTGTGCCACCCACTACCACACCTCAGGTCCCCAAGGAGAAAAGGCCCCGACAGGAGTCGTCTCCTCCTGTAACAGAGGTGTCATCAGAAGAGTTCCAAATGCACACCAAGAGGCCAAAGACAATTTCAATGCCTGGCGTGACAGTAGAACAAGAGGTCCCACCTACCACAGTAGCCACCACAGAGGTCAAGCCATTCATTTTTATTTTCGGTTCGAGCCAGCATAAAGAAAAACATAAAACCTATGCGATGGATCCAAAAGCACTCTCTGAACAAAACAATAATCGTAAAAGTCTTAAAACAGAAATATAAATAAATCACAACAGCAATACCGAAAAAATCTACAGATTTTCCCTTGGATACTCAGCCAAGCAAAACTAGGCCCAAGGTGGGCATTTTCGAAAAATATGAATTGATCAAGAAGAACAACCAAACACTCACTAGAAGTACTTACGCCCAGTTTCAGAAGCAGTCATCCACAGCTCAGCATAGGCTTCTTTCGGCATTTGACATAGAAAAGGGAAGGATGCACATGGATTACCTCCAAGCACAGGTACTGGATCCCAAGGTGATATCAGACTACAAAAGGGCCACCTTCAAGTTCCAGGCGAAGGACGTGCATCCAACAGATCAGATGGATCTGCACAAACAAACTGGGGAGATGGTTTTTCACACATTGGCACACGCTACAGCTTCTGCAGAAAAATCTCTGGTATCATTGAACAACACTCAGACACAGATCAAGCTAGATAAAATATCATCTTTTGCAAAAGACAACAGAATCAAGACGTTGGAGGAGATGGTCCTCAAGATCGGTTATGATTCTGTGAACATCAAGGCGGCAGAAGAGATGATTAAAAAGAAAAATGCTGACATCACATCCTTAAAAAAATAGCTGAAGCTCCCGCCCACAGAGGACTCACATGCAAAGGAAATAGCAGAGAAGGAAGGTGAGACAGATGAGATGCTAAAGTTACTCATGGAGTAGGATGCTCAGCTCAAAGAGATGGAGGCTGAGATGGAGAGACTACTAAAGGATAAAGAGTAGACGAAGCCAATGGAAGGCATTCCATTGAGTGCTATCCCAATTGCAGGATTGAGCACAACAACAGTGACAGCCATTCTGTCTGCTACACCAGTGCCACTACCCGAAGGAGAAACAGACCTTGCCAAGTCCATGGAGAAGATGAACTTGCAAGAGACAGAAATCAGCAGACTTAAGAAAGAAGTGGAGAACCTCCAAGAGCTCAAGACTTCTTTCCAAACAAGCTTATCCAAAGAAAAGCAGGTAAATGAGCATATCAGGAAGGAGTTACAGCAGCTCCAAAAGCAGACAATGGCAGGAAAGACTTTGGTTGAGGTCAAAGAGATTGTATGGACAGATATCACCAAGTCCATCAATGAAATCTAGCCAATGATTCAAATCATGTTTGAACAAAATGAATTGCTCGAGAGAAGAAAACAGGCTGTTGAGAAAATTAGAGTGGAGCTGGGAGACATGCCAGCACAAGCAAATGAGATCATCAGGTTCCTGAATTCCAAGACCAGAGAGGAACTTGAAGAACTAAAAATCGAGGACAGAATGGAGACTATACTTGAAGTAAAAAGGGTCTTAACCAAGAGAAGTCTAATGCTGCAGCTTGAGGAAAATATTCAAGTCATGGATCAAGGAGTACAGAAGTTCTTCAATAAGATAGATTCTCTCCAAAAGAAAGGCTTGCCTAGTTTGAAGGTCATTAATGACAAACTAATGACACTCCCTGACTACAAGAAGAGATTGGATGAAGTGTCTAAGGACAATTCCAAGTTTGCAAGGATACAAGGGAGCATCACAGGCAAAGAATTCATGGATGCCCTGCAGTTGGATATTAGTATCCAACACGAGATTAAACACATATTCATCGTTAAGCCTACATTTGCTAAGTATACAGACATGGATGAAGTGTATCGAAGATTACTTAAAGTCACAGTGCCAAGTCATCTCAGATGGGAAGAACTTTGTGACCTACTAGATTAGCAGATGAGCTGTCACATCCAGTCACCTTGTCCAGTCAGAAGAGGTTGCGAAGACACCTCGCAAATGGCCTACCCCAGAAATTCTGCATACAGTTGTACTGAGTCATCAAACAGTTTTTGATTAGTTAAAGTAGTTATACTAAAAATAGAATGAGCACATCCTGATCAATTATGACAGGAACGTTTGTAATTTGAATTATAAATACTTCAACTCTTGAAGTATTGGGGGTTGTTGATTCGCACACCCTGTCGCTATCAAATTGTAACATTTTTGAAGAAGATATGCCATTAATAAAGAGGAGGCACTTTTATAGGATTCTTGCGTGTGTTCACTGGTGATGTTAATTTTCTCAGTTAAATGTTTTCTTTCTCTGTAATCATTTTGTTTTCTGGAACTAATCTTTAAGAATAACGTAATGTTGCAGGATTTATCTTTGATACCCTGTTTCCAATTCTAAAGGTTTTAATGTTTATCTTCTAATATCTTTTATTAATAAATTCTTAACTGCTTGTTAGTCGAAGTTATTTTTCCTGTCTTTTCTTCTGTCCGTCATTTAAATACTAAAAGATCCAGTTGAGCACATTATCTCTCCCTGTGGAAGTCTTCTTTAGCGTTTCTGGTTGTATCTCATAGTGGATTAAACATAGACCCCATAGCCCAATGGATGTGTAGACAGTCTCAACCAATTTATAAACCCCTTTTACAACAAACCCTACTTGTCCCATTTACCTAGCCTAATATCTAATTTAAAAACAAAGCTAGATCATATAGAGAGATCCCTCTTTGAAGCTGGAAGGGCTAGATCCCAACTTTAAAAGCAGTTGGATAAAGTTACCTTTGTGGATTCCTTCTTTGTCAACCTCTGGGAAATTTACAGAGTGCTAACAGTATGAACAAGGATTGATTCTACTTCCCCATCTAGCTACTCTAGGATGGGGAGTCGGTCCTGGTGGGGAAATCATGGACACTTTTCCATATTTTGTATCTTGGGTACTTCACTTAATTTCTTCTGCGGTTTTAGGTTTTGGTGGTATTTATCATGCACTCATAGGACCTGAAACTTTAGAATGGTAGCTATGAGAGGTATTTACCTCTACGTGTAAACTTGACGAGAATAGAATACTACGAGAAGCAAGAATAAACCCTAATGAGTTGGCTAATAACCCTAGGAGACTTGTCAGCTCAAGAAGATAATTTATATTATATTATTAGCCTCCAAGAGAAGAAGTCGGCTAGAAGAAATAATATATACTGAATAAGCATATACCCAGTGTTATCACTCCAAGAAACCCTCTGTGGTTGTAGACCAGAGGTGCTTGGTAACTTAATAGATGAATTGTTTTTTGTGTTTTGTAAAGTTGGATCAATGGGACAACTCGATACAGCTAATAGAATTCAAACATAAATATGATAAACAAATAGACAGTGCTCTCCAAGATTGGTTAAACAGTAAGGTAGCTTTCAGTGGATGAAGAAATGATTGCTCATAAACCAATGCAAAGCAGGGCTTAACAAACAACTAAAGAGACTGATTATAATGTCATGAACCAAACAATAGGATAACAGCTATTCAAGGTTTGACAACAATATAACAGTGAAGGAGAAATGTGAAAAACTGCCACCAAAATGGAAAGAAACCTGTGATTTGTATTAGCAAAATAAGTCTGGGTACAATAGCTAATCTTCCATCCAAAATCGAACCCTTAGAACTCCAAATGTCTTTGGCTTTATAGACTCTTACAATCAGTTTCAGATCCTAAAACAATGGATCTGATATTCTAAAAATAGAAAGTCAAAACTAATTCACAAAAGATAAGGAGAGATCCTCAAGATGAGGTCAACCTCTATCTTTGGTCTTCAAACATTGGCTGAAAGTTGATGAAGTGTAGCCTAGCCTTCCAAGGCTCTTTGATCTGATCCTCCAAAGATGGAATTCGAATTTGATGATGTGTGCCAAAAATCCCTATCATTTT
>JASDQU010101544.1:33985-44775 GCA_032191745.1 Picea mariana
GCATTTATGCTTTGAGTCATTTGTATTCTAAGTATGGGAATGCCTACCTTAGTGATGATATATTATTGTACTGTATTTCCTTGTTTGTTGGTAGGTTTCCGACCGACTGTTCCTTGTTCCCTACACACACTAGACAAAGTATTTCAACTATCACTCTGTTCTAACTTCATACTTTGGGGGGCTCTCTGTTACACATTATTTTCTTCATCCCCATGATCATTAATGATGTAAACTTATATGTTGCCTTCAAAGGGGTCAGTGCCCTGAGTTCCTGAAGAGAGAAGGGAGAAGAACTTTTCCTGAGAAAAGAAGTTGTCTTTTCCCTTGTAAAAACCCTGTAAAAAAGGAAGTTCGTGGGTTGCTATATAGCCAGGGTGTGAGAATCCCTGATTCTCGCAGGTTGCATCATAGCTAGGGTGTGAACTGTTCACAAGTTTCTCTATAGGCAGGGTGTGAGAATGCCTACATGTGGGAAAAACAAGTGTTTTCTCGAATCTTCTAGAAGGAGAAACTTCCATAATGAGGTGCCATCCTAATGGTTTGGATCTTACTCGCTTTCATGATTTAGTGGGATCATCCTAACCTCCTCACCTTATCCTCTTCAACTTATAAAAGGAGAGGAGCTATCATGGAGAAAGTTAGCTTTGGTTGGCTTGGAATTATTAGCTTGGTTAGAGTGGATTTGAGATTTGCTTTGTCAAAATAGATTGTGAGTATCTATCAGATCAATGGTTTCAGAATCCTTGGAGCAAGAAGTGTGTGGGGAACAAAGGACAGTTGGAAGGGACCTTACGACATCAAGGCCATGGTTGTAATCTCTCTTTCACATTTAATATGATACAGTAATATGATTCTTTCCTATAAAGCTTGTTGTGTTTTATTGTATGATTCCTTGATCACATACATAGGTTTATATTGAGTTTAGGCTATTGCTATCACTTTGGTTGGTTGCATTCTTTTGTAGGTTCATCATCATATGAGTGTTGGAACAGAGCTAGGATGGCGATGGTGAGAGGAAGCGACATTTAAATGGTATGTCACCCATCCCTCTTTAGTTAGTAAATTCAATATTTAAAACTTAAGGAAAGCATCATGTTCTGGTGTGTTTTGTTCTAGATCTAGGTGGATCTAGGGAGATCAGCTAGTGTCTGCACCTACCGATTAGTCCAATAACACCTTCCTTGTGTCCTCATCATGAATTTCATGGGATGCATTTTCCTTTTCAAGAGTCTTCTTTGTTACGAAATTTTTCAATACTTCCATGATCTCCTCTTTTAAACCATCCAATTTAGTGTTTATTGCCTCCAATGTAGCTTCCATCTCTTGTAGATCATCTTTTGTTACTATATTATTTTGTAAATAATTTATGTCCCTACGCATTTATTCACCTTCATCAAGAGTAAAAGTAGGATTCTATGGAGGATTATTTGGTGTAGAATTTCCCTTTTTGGGTGGCATGTTGGCTAAGTATCACTTTTGGACCTTGATTTTGAGGTGGTTCTGCTAGACAATCTTTCTTCTATTGTATGTCCCAAGTTTTGACCCTTATGAGTATGAAACTTTCTTTTATGTAGTTCTATGATATTTATTCTTTGCAATGCCACAGGTCTGATCAAAATTGGATGTGCCAAGTGGTTTACAGTAACTTCCCCACAACTTGCTGATTTTTGGCCTTTCCAGGAGATCTCACTTGTATATCATGCCCCGCACAAAATAATTGATATAAAATTCTGAAAATTGCACCAAAAATACTACAGACTGTCCACTATCCAATGAAATTAGTCTCACTCAATTTGGATACTCTAGGAAGAAGTTATGATTGTTTTACCTGGAACACCTTCTTGAGACTAGTCAATAGGACTAGTCAGATACCCTCTCTTCCACAGGGTGTATATACAAATGTATGATGACCCAGAAGCTGAATGTTTTACCAAAGATACCATACTAATTTCTATGAATATACTCTAGATTTCAGGGTCTGAAACGTTACAGAAAAATTGTTATAGAGAAAATTCTGCAATGACTCATTTCAGGATGATTCCATAACCATATCTTGCAAAGGTTGTATCTTTGAAAGTATAAGGCCTCAAGAGCTGAAATTTTAACCCAACGTACCTTGATTCGTCTAATAAATATAATTCAAGCCGGTTATTCTGAAACATTGTAGAAAAAAAGTTATAGTGAAAATTCCAAGGTGTCTCAGATGTAGCAGCAAAACCCCAAGACCTTGAGCTCTGATACCATATGTTAAGAACCAAATATCAATATAGCATAGAAAAACCTCAGAATAAGTACTCAATGCCTTGAAAAAGAGATAATTTCAGATAATAAGCCTCTTGGTATACATAGGAGACTAGGAGGTATAATTACAACTAATGGAATAAAGCCGACATAAATAAAATGACATTATTAATGTAATGTGCCCTAATTAAGGGGTAATGAGCCAATATTAGGGATTAACAAAACCAAAAAATGGAGTCTGTGGGGATCGACCCCGGAACCTCCACCTTTACCTACACCTTAATACATTCACCCATAACCATTATGTCGCGGGTACCACTTGGTACATATCGCCATGTTTTTTATTAAAAGGTGGATCCACCTGACCATGGGAGGAGGAGGCATGGACCGTACAAACTGTTGGGCATGATTTTCAAGGTGAGGTACAGTCATTATTGCAAGTTGCAGAGGCACAAAAAATGAGACACAATTCTTCTTGGGCCTGGGAGTGCCAGAGTCAGATCGAGGCATGGAAACAGTCATTTTTGGGTAATTTGATGCCATGAATTAAGTGGTGTTGTTTGTTTTCTGATATGAGCATTATTTCTACAACTTTCTTTAAGAATTAGATATATGTATGTATTTTTCCAAATTCTTCTAATGAGTTAATGAAAGAGCCTACCCATTCGAGAGCAAGACCTAGAGACATAGTCCACCAGGGACAAACTCCGTTATAAAAAAATTGTGTTCAGAAGTGATGCCTATGTCTCTTCATTTTTTAGTTTTTCCTTCTTTATTGGTTCACTTTAATGTATGCTCATTTAATGCAATTCTTTATGAGTCATGATGAAAAGATCCTAGATCATGTTGGTATCAGAGAAGTCGTCTTTGATTTGAATTGTTGAGTGTGAATGCTTACCGGGTCTAAGCATAAGAAGGGTGAAAGAACTCTTCAGACTTTCAATCCCAAAGTTCGTCATGCATCGAGAAGGAAGAAAATGGAAGAAGAGGATAAGCATGATGAACAGGATAAAAACTTTCACATGGTATTTTATCGCATGTCAAAAATGGCCGAACGAATGTATGGAGATTACGAGAAGATGATGAAGAATAAAGAGAAGAAAAAGGAATCACATGAAGATGATGATGCTTCGGTAAACCAAGGGGTTGGAGGAGATCCTCCCAAACCTTTGTCTTCACCTTCAAGTTCTAGTTCTTCTTCCTCTGAGAATTCTCATCATTCTCATCATTCTAGCCATAAATCCTCTTTTAAGAAACTATTATTAAATCTTGATGTAAAATTTTCTTTACCTATGTTTAATGGAGATGCTAATCCTGAAAAGCTAGATAATTGGATCTGACAGGTTGAAGTGTATTGTTCTGTCCATCATATTGATGAAGAGGAAGTTAAAGTGCAATTGGCTTATCTTCGGTTGGAAGGCACCGCTCTCATATGGTGGGAGAGCAAGCTCAGGATAGAAGTAAGTGTGGTAATCTTCTTTCCTCGTGGTCAAAATTTAAATCAACGATAAGGAAGCAATTTTATCCATTCGGTTATTTACATAAAGAAATGATGGAATGGAAAACTTTAAGGCAAAGTAAAGGTCAAACTGTACAAACTTTCACAGAAGAATTTAGGAAGAAAGCTCTTTCATTGAACATTCCTTTGTATTATTATGAAACTTTAATGAAGTATATTGGCGCACTTCAAAGTTATATTCATCATACTTTTCTCTTGTTTAACCCCACTAGTCTTGACGAAGTTTGTGTGCAAGCCACTCACCTCGAAAACAGGGGGAAACATGTTCAAGAATATCCCATGAAGAAACCTTTTAATTTCCCACATAAGAATTTCAAGAAGTTTAAAAGGAAGGAAAATAAGACCACTTTAGTGATGAGAGAAGGAGGAAAACCATCTTGCACTCATTATAATAAGAGCGGTCACGATGAAGAACATTGTTGGAAACTACATCCAGAAAAGAAACCGAAACAACTCACTGGAAAGAGAAGGACAAAGACCGTTGCTACAGTGCAGCAAGATCTTGGTTCTTATTCAGGAGATGAGGGAAAGATTGCAGTGGTTGGAGTACAACGTAAATATTCTCTTCATGCTAGTTCAAGTTCCAATAATGAATCTCATGTTGATGAATGAAAGATGAATGAGTTATTTCACATAAGAGTTGTATCTAAACATACTAAGATAGACACATTATTTGATCTAGGTTCCCAAGTAAACTTAATATCTAAACTTAATATCTGAAGCACTTGTCAAGAAGATGGGTCTTGAAACGAAACCACATCTGGAGCCTTATCCTATTGGTTGGGTATGTGATAAAGTAAAACTTAATGTCACCAAACAATGTAAGATCAGATTTACCATTGCTTCAAAATTGATTGATGAAGTAGATTTGGATGTTGTACCACTTGATATATGTGGCATAGTGTTGGGAAGTCCTTATCTTTATGATAGAAAAGAAGACTTCTTTCGTCATGAGAAAAACTACCACCTTACTAAGGGGAGACTGGAATATGTTGTTGGAGATCACAGTATGAGGGTAAATACAACAATTGTTAGTGCAAGGAAAATGAAAAGACTGATAAACACTAATAAGAGATATGTTCTCATGGTCGTCAGAGAGAAAGATGTAGAAACATCCAACGCTTTCCAAGGGTGTGATCCATCTCATAAAAAGGAATTAATTGATATTATGATGATATTTTTCAGGAACCATATTCATTATCTTCTAAGAGGGAAATCCAACATGAGATACATCTTCAACATGATTCTCCTCTTCCTAATGTGGGCATGTAAAGGATGTCAGGTGTGGAGATGATGGAGATCAAGAAGCAGGTACAGGGATTATTGGATCAAGGAGTCATTAGGCCCATATCCATGTGGTTTTTCGATCGTGATGGTGCCAAAGAAGGATGGCACATGGCGAATGTGTGTCGATTATCGAGCTTTAAATAAAATCACAGTGAAAAATCAATACCCTCTTCCTTGCATCAATGATTTACTTGATCAATTGAAGAATGTTGTTTATTTCACTAAGTTGGATTTGCGCAGTGGATATCATCAAATCAAAGTCGCAAAACAGGATGCATGAAAAACTATCTTTAAAACCAAACAGGGATTGTTTGAGTGGTTAGTTATGTTGTTTGGGCTTTGTAATGCTCTGACAACTTTCATGCCTATGATGAATGATGTATTCAGGCCTTTCCTAGATGACTTTGTGATTGTATATTTAGACGACATTCTTGTTTTTAGAGGGACTTGGGATGAACATGTGAGTCACGTAAAGCAAGTGTTGGATACTTTGCAAAGGGAAAAGTTGTATGTAAAATTGTCTAAATGTGAATTTGGCAAGACTTCACTTGTGTACTTAGGTAATATTGTAGGAGGAGGACAATTGAAAATTGATCCTTCCAAAATTGATGTAATTGTAAAATGGACTGATCCAAAAACTGTAATCAAAGTCTAGAGCTTCTTAGGTGCAGTTCAATATTTGAGGAGATTCATTCCCAACTTCTCATTATAGCAGATCCTTTGCATGGCTTGACTAGTGTGAAGAACACTTTTCAGTGGGAAGGAAAGAAACAAAAATCTTTCAACATTTTGAAGGACAAGATCAGTACCACACCAGTATTAGCACTATTGAATCTTCAAAATCCTTTTGAGATCGAGACAGATGCCAATAGGTGTGCCATGGGGGAAGTATTGATGCAATACCGTAAGCCTATATGTTACCACTCTGAAAATTTTAACCAAGTTGTTGTTAACTATCCTACATATGATAAAGAGTTGTATCCATTAGTCTAGAGCATAAAGAAATGGAAGCATTACTTGTTAGAGAAGGAAACAATCATACATACAGATCACCATCCCTTGTAGTATCTTCAAGAATAGACCAAATTGAAAAAATATCGACACTACAAGTGGACGATTTTTCTACAACAATTTCATTTGGTAATCAAGTACAAAAGGGGTACAACTAACAAGGTAGTTGATATGATTTCTAGACCTCCTATTGTTTCTTCTATTATTTTGAAGAATGTTTCTTTATCTCATGATAGCTATGTAGAACAATATGCCATCGATGAAGACTTTAAAGAAGTATATGCGAAGCTAACCCTTGGTACACAGGTAGAGAAATATTGTCTGTAGCAAAAACTACTCTATCATCTTGGAAAGCTATGTATTCCTACAAGTGAATGAGTCCATGTAATATGAGAAGCTCACACTTCTCTTGTGTCTGGGAATTTTGGGGGAGGAACAAATATGGACCATTTGCATAGGTTTTGTTACTGGCCTCAAATGAAAGAAATTGTAACNCACCACTTCTTGTTCCATCCCATCCATGGGAAAGTATCTCCATGGATTTTGCAGGGGGTTTACCAATGACCAAAGGGGGTCATGATTATTTGTATGTTGTAGTGGATAGGTTCATCATGATGTGTATCTTGATGCCATGTAAAAAGCATATCACTGTTGAGCATAATGTTAATCTCTGTTTTCAGTATGTTTGGGTTCACTTTGGATTACCCACATCCACTATCTCGGATCGAGATACTCAATTCCTTGGGGAATTTTGGACTAGCTTATGGAGGATGATGGACACCAAATTGAAGAGGATCACTAATTTCGATCCACAGACCGACGAACAGACATAGGTGGTAAGCTGAATAGTGGTACTTTTTATTCGAGACTACTACAGCAAGAATCCCAAGTCATGGGATGAACAGATACCCTATGTACAACATGCATACAACCAAGCTTTACATTCATCCACTCAGAGTTCACCTTTTGAGACATGTTTTGGGTACCTGCCAAAGGTTCCTTTGGACTTGATGTATGGGAGAGATGTCGATGTGAATGAAGAATGAACAGAGGACAGAGCCTACAAGTTCATCCATAGGATCCAGCAGATACATTAGGCAGTCAGGGAACAACTGGAGAAAATTCAAGCACAGTATAAATCTCCACATGACAAGCACAGGGTTGATCATCAGTTCCATGTTGAAGATTGAGTATGGCTTCACATCAACAAGGAGAGATTTAAGGGTGAAGGAAAGAAACTCAAGCCCATTCATTATGGACCCTTCACTATCTTGGAGAAAAGTGGTACCAATGTTTTTCATGTGGATCTTCCACCTTACATGCAGATTTACTCAGTTGTGAACGTTGAGATCTTGAAACTTTTTGAGCTTCCCATGATCATGGATCAATATGAGGCAGTTTCAATACCTTCAGTTGACAATTTTGCATCTAAGTACTTGGATGAGCTACATGAATATATCATCCTGGACAGGAGGGCGAGGAATTCACGCAAGGGTGATGTTGATTATCTTTGAGTAGGCTTAAAAGGAACACATCCAAGCAAGGCAAAGTGGATCGAGAAGGACAAAGTGAGGGGACTCTTACCTCACTTATATTTTGATTGATGAAAGATTTTGGTGGTCCAAAAGGCTCTCAGTGGGAAGGCAACTCAGAACTCACAGAGGCAACTTAGAACGCTCAGAATAGCTCCAATAGAAAGAGAAAGGGAAAAAAATCATAGTTCCCAAAACTTGGTGTAAATGGCATGATCGTGAATAATGAGTTGTAAGGTTTCTAACAGTGAAAATGGATCGTCAAACGAAGTTACAGATTGAAATATATTCGTGATCAAAGTTTGGTCAATCTAGCCCAGTCAGCAAGGAATGAGTCAACATCCATACAGATGACATCATCATTCGTACAATGCAAGTGGAAGGATAATGGAAGTGACACGTGGCATGATGACATGGAAGCACCATAGGATGCCACGTGTCACCCGATTATTGGCTTTTTGGATCGATCTGTGGACCAATCAGATCGTGCCACATGGTAGTCCGTACCGCTAACGTGGCATGCTGACATGGCACGCTGATGTGGAATGCTGAATTAGCAGGCGAAAACATGGTCTAATGATAGGCCTTCATGTGGCCCGTTTAGGGGTTTCCATGTGGCAGGCGAGAAATGCACAAGGACAACCTGTGAACGAATTTTGAAACAAAAATTGGTTGGCAGGTCCGCCAAATCTGGCGGACCACGCCAACTATAACCACACTTATATTTCGTTAGAGGACCTTCTAGCGAATAGTGATAAAGTTAGCAGAATGGATATATATATATATATATATATATATTAAAATATATAACAAATACAAAACAAAAAATGGAGTCTGTGGGGATCGACCCCGAAACCTCCACCTTTGCCTACACCTTAATATGTCTGCCCATAACCACTATGTCGCGGGTACCACTTGGTACATATCTCCGTGTTTTTTATTAAAAGGTGGATCTGCCTAGCCATGAGAGGAAGAGGCGTGGGCCGTACAACTTGTCGGGCATGATTTTTGAGGCGAGGTACAGTCATTATTATAGGTTGTAGAGGCATGGAAACCGAGACATAATTCTTCTTGGGCTTGGGAATGCCAGAGTCGAATTGAGGCATGGAGACAGTTGTTTTTGGATAATTCGATGCCACGAATTCAGTGGTGGTGTTTGTTTTATGATCTGAGCATTATTTATGTAGCTTGATTTCAAAATGAGGTATACTTATGTATTTTGCCAAATTCTTTTGCTGAATTAATGAAAGAGCCTACCCATTTGAGTGCAGGACCCATAGACGTATTCCACTACGGACGAAATCCATTATCAAGTTTTTGTGTTCAGATCTGATGCTTATGTCTCTTCATTTTTGAGTTTTCCCTGCTTTAATGGTGCACTTTAATTTATGCTCATTTATGCAATTCTTTATAAGTCACGATGAAAAGATCCCAGATTAGTACCATACTTTTACAACTCAATAGAATGTTTTCTACTGGGTATCGAATGACATTGGCAAGGAACCGATCTCATCAATGAAATATTGACTTACATTACTTGAGTAGAGGGGATCACCTGCGTTTGAAAGAAACACGTTTAACCCCCTCCATTTTACACTTGACTCGAAAACATTTAATTTTCAGTTTAAACTAACTAATATTACAGACTCTCGACTGAACTATCTCCTTTATATAACTCTTACAAGTTCAAGACTTCATTATAATTTTTTTCTTTTGACACATGACTCATAGAGACAAGACATATGGTTATTTTTTCTCAAAAAATCAATATAAACCTAGAAAAATGATTGAAGAGAAACCTTGTAGTGTTACATATTCTTAAAAGGAACTTGAATTCCATAAAGACATGCAAGTTCACTGTAGTTTTGGAGTTTCCCCATAAGATCCATCAACATTCCTCATTCTACCATAGAAATTTATGGCCAGCTAAAATATATGAAATATTTGCTTCAAACAAAATATGGATGTTGCATTATTGCAAGTTGGGGCCGATATTCATATCAATGGCTTGTCCTAATCCAATGGGAATAAAGTTGAATAATTCATCATCCAAATCAAGATTTCATTTGACGATCTCCAAACTGAAAAATGCTTATACCATTTTGGTGCATCAAAGAGTGGGTGCAGATAAAATTGTAAAACAATTTAATAAGTTCTTCTATGCCATATTTAAAAGAATGCACGCACTATGACTTAAAATGATTATCACACCAAATTGCAACTAAGAACCATGCTCTGCATTATACCAAAGGATGGAGATAGTAAAATGTGAATATAAATAAAAGCTTGTTACTTTAGAGTATGTCTCCATAGTACGACACAAGAAATTCTGGGCATATTTTGTCCTACTATCCACCTCATCTAAGATTATGATTATGAAAGTTGGAAAAACATAACTACTATTCCTAATTCTGGAATCTACTGCAACCGTTGCAGAATGTTTTCTCTTTGTGATTATTAATACCATGATCATCACTTGCATTAAGCTCTAGGACTCATCGTTAGCAGCGACGCAGTTTTGAATCCCATCCTTAGCTAAATCAAGTCTTGAGAACACAACATATATCGTAGACTTTCCTTCACTATAAAATTTTGATGCCAAAGGCGTCCGAGACAACATCATCAATGTTGGGAAAATTAGGTTTTCCCATGGATTAAAGTGTTTTAAGAGATAAAGAGATTATGTTGGAGTGGGAACATCTCGAGAATTCAAAATACCAAAGCTTGAGTTGGCTGCCAAGCTACGGAAAACCATGAAGCTGGATGAAGATCACCCAGCTCTAGGAATTTAAAATGCATGGGTCACCAAATTGTTGGGAACTTGAATCTACACCACTCCTTGACATTGTTTTCTGTTGACACCTTCCAACAATGCTCCAACGACTCATACGTTCTAGCCTATTGCAATGGGAGGAAACATTGAAAATTCTGCATCTTCTTTGATGTTGATCGGTTTTGCAGAGAGCTCAATATAAAATTATAAATTAGGTATTGTTTCTCTTCTTCATCTAACAAGCATATATGCAGAACATCATTTCCAATAGTCTTGGAGCGTGCGTGCTTTCTTCATCTCATGTGATTTTCTCTTTTATATCTGCAGGCTTCTTCCGTGCAGCTCTCACCCACCAAGAAAAAGGCTGATCGAAGATCCATTCTTCTTCAACGCAATAATTAGAACACAACAATTCTCAACAAATATT
>JASDQU010101544.1:44795-55482 GCA_032191745.1 Picea mariana
GACTTAAAATGATTATCACACCAAATTGCAACTAAGAACCATGCTCTGCATTATACCAAAGGATGGAGATAGTAAAATGTGAATATAAATAAAAGCTTGTTACTTTAGAGTATGTCTCCATAGTACGACACAAGAAATTCTGGGCATATTTTGTCCTACTATCCACCTCATCTAAGATTATGATTATGAAAGTTGGAAAAACATAACTACTATTCCTAATTCTGGAATCTACTGCAACCGTTGCAGAATGTTTTCTCTTTGTGATTATTAATACCATGATCATCACTTGCATTAAGCTCTAGGACTCATCGTTAGCAGCGACGCAGTTTTGAATCCCATCCTTAGCTAAATCAAGTCTTGAGAACACAACATATATCGTAGACTTTCCTTCACTATAAAATTTTGATGCCAAAGGCGTCCGAGACAACATCATCAATGTTGGGAAAATTAGGTTTTCCCATGGATTAAAGTGTTTTAAGAGATAAAGAGATTATGTTGGAGTGGGAACATCTCGAGAATTCAAAATACCAAAGCTTGAGTTGGCTGCCAAGCTACGGAAAACCATGAAGCTGGATGAAGATCACCCAGCTCTAGGAATTTAAAATGCATGGGTCACCAAATTGTTGGGAACTTGAATCTACACCACTCCTTGACATTGTTTTCTGTTGACACCTTCCAACAATGCTCCAACGACTCATACGTTCTAGCCTATTGCAATGGGAGGAAACATTGAAAATTCTGCATCTTCTTTGATGTTGATCGGTTTTGCAGAGAGCTCAATATAAAATTATAAATTAGGTATTGTTTCTCTTCTTCATCTAACAAGCATATATGCAGAACATCATTTCCAATAGTCTTGGAGCGTGCGTGCTTTCTTCATCTCATGTGATTTTCTCTTTTATATCTGCAGGCTTCTTCCGTGCAGCTCTCACCCACCAAGAAAAAGGCTGATCGAAGATCCATTCTTCTTCAACGCAATAATTAGAACACAACAATTCTCAACAAATATTGCATGTCCCGGTTCATGTCCTGGCGATGGAACCAAAGTGTTGGAGTCTAGGGAATAAAAGCAAGAATTCAAGGAGAGACTCCATCGTGAAGCACATCAAGAACAGACAAATTTAAGAACACACAAATTTAGGGAAGGATATCCATCTGAGTTTGTATTTCGTCTTTATGGGTATTTATACAATATAAGGATTGTTGGAGCGGTTGAACCCACTCCAACTAATCATTCATTATATTTTCTTAACACATTTATTACATATGATCTTATACATTATTATACTTATGTTAATGTATGATGACATTTACATGGGTCTAAGAAGCCCCCTCAACACAACACAAGGATGGTATGAGGCTTGTTTTCACTTTGTTAGTTGAAGTCATCCAGGAGCTTCCTTCTAACTTAGGCATTCGAAACTAGCCATGCGTCTATGCAATATGCACGGGAAATTGTGATATTATTCTGGTAATACTCACACCTTTTCTGAATTCATTTCTCTTTTGTAATGATCCCAAGCCATTATGCAAGGATCATCATGGTTTTCGTGTGTTTTTAAAACTTTTTCTGAGTGAGGTATTTCGTCATACACTTTGTTGGTCTACTTGTTTACATGTGTTTACTTGTTGAATGGCCTCTTGATTTTGTCCTTAGGGTCTATTGATGTGTTATATATGTGTATTGCAGCTATAAACAAGAATAGACAACCATGGAACATACCTCAACCATATGCAATATGATAGACAAGCCAAAACATCTCAAATCTGCTTTTATTCATAAGATAGAAGAACCTACTACAATGGAGATGCCGATTTGGAACGCTCAATAGATGGCTATGAAAATAGACAATAGCGCTGCTACAAAAAGCTCTCGACAATACAAAATAAGCCTCCAAAGGCTGGATAAGAGATGAACACCAATGCTCGTAGATCTGGGCCAAGTGCCAAACTCCCACTGGAAGATGCCATGTCCTGCTAGAATGCTGAAGCTCCTCAACAATTCATCCCTGGTGCCAAAGATGTCCAATCACCTCAAGAAAGATTCCAAACAGTAGATCGGGTGATGGCAAGAACAACCCAGGTGCCCAAATCTCCAAGATCCCTCTCAAACCCTGTAGATCTGAAACTCCTCCACTGAATGGTGCGCCTCCTAGATGGTTGAAACCCTAATAATTCGGCCTAGATGAATCAGGCCTCCAAACCTCCTAAAACTCTCCAAAATGATAGATTGGGGCTTAGTTACCTCCCTGGTGAAGTCCCAAGTGAAATGGTGAAGATCTGAGCTACCAAATGACTGAAACCAATTTCTATAGTTTGCTCCTCTCATCCAATTCGTCCCATGCATCTAATAAATCAAATAGCACCTGAAACTCCTCATGAATGGACTAGATCTAATGTCCAAGGCCCTACAATGAAAACCCAAGTGATAGAATCTCCAGAAGCCCTGCCAATCTCCTACAACAAATCTCTCTCCAAGGATGGTGCACCCCCCTTGCTGGAAACCCACAATGGTGTGCCCTCCTTCTCTTCCTGTGCATGTGGCTGTGTAGAACCGTCCTGCACTGATGTAGAACTGATCTAGAATGGTGTGGGAGAGTATTGCATCTTCGAGACCAATCTTGGGACAAGCTAGGTGGAATATTTCACCATTGAATCGTCCTTTAGGGATTGTTAAGTCAAAACCCTCAAAACCCCCAAGAGATGGGCCCTCTAGCTAGAAGCCAGAAATCCAAAAGATAAACATACATGAATGCATGAGTAGAGTCTCTTTCCTTTCCTTTATACTTTTTGGCTCACCTTGTCCCTCGAAAGTGACTTTCATTTTATTAATATTTAATTAATTAATTAACTTTTTTACCTCTGAAAATCTCTGTATCTCTTCTTGTGGTTTCCCTGGCCACTGAAAGTCACTTCTCACCATCCCATCCTATAGTGTTGCTTCTCCCTATTCCAATGAGATATTACACTAAGAGGTTCCTCCAAGTAATGTGCCCAAAATGACCTCTTCAATGAATTTAATTAACTTATAGCCCAAAATAGTCAAAATCATGGAAATCGTCAGAATGCAATGGAACCAAAGCCAACCTGTGCGGAATGGATCATAATGATGAAATATGATGAGCAATGCAAGATGGAACCCACAATGCCTCTCAATAACCCTTGTACTCACTATAACATCCATCTGGCTACTCTGGTCATCATAAACCTCTGCACTGTGATGATGTCCCAAAGTGGGGACATTATAGTCCTCCCTGCTAGAAAATTGTTTGTCCTCAAGCAATAACCAAATCCACTCAAATAAAATACCAGGATCCCATGTCCACCTATGGGATACACAGTAGAACCCCTCCAAAGATGAACAATCACACATGCTGCCCCTTGGGTCCCATATCAAGTCATGAACTACTAGCTCCTAGGACACATAGTCCTGAAATACATCAACTAGGGAAGTCTCCTATATATGACACATGGTCTCATCTCGGAACGAATCCATCCTCAAAGTCTCTACCAATATCCATATGGTCTCTATCAACTACCCATGTTGATGCCCGAATGAGGGGCTGCAAGACCTCCGTGAGACACCTGCAAGCGATGTGCTCCTCTCAACATTGAAGCTCAATGGAAAGTTAGAATAACTTTCCCCTATAATGGTCCACTCTCCCCTGTCAGTCAGTGAAATGCTCAATCCTGCAATCCCTGGGTCCCATGCTAATCTCTATCAAAGCTCACCATGCTAGCCCTCCACTACTCTGACCATGACTGTTTCCCCCCTGCATACATCCTAAATCTTCCTCTCCTAGGCCCTCCAGCTGAAATACCTGTGACCATTAGACCTGTTGTCCAGAAACTGTATCAGTGAAGACACCTATGTAGAAGAAGTACCTGTCCAAACACCTCCATGCCCTATCATGACAAACAAGCAGGAGCAAAGGTCTCGCCCTATAGGAAAAGTACCTACAGGCCCACTCCAAACCTACTCCTGGTGGAGTGTGTGGCTCTCGGGCACAACCTGAGTCATCATGTAGTGAAACATCTAGCTCACCCAATGAAATCTTGGATCCCATAGCAAACTTGGAAGTTTATCACTTCCAATCTCAACTAAATGCTCCTGTGTGAGACTAATCATTGTCATAAGCCTTATGTGCTCATCTTCTACCCTTCTCATGTTGTTGTCAATGATAAATGTGTCAGAAAAGGATAACAGACATATTTGCAGCTGACTGTAGGACTGGAAGGCGTCACATGCTTTGGTCAATCCCAGGGACTCAACCAGAAGCTCGTCCATCGGTATCCATGATAAGTACTCTCCTGTGGTCAACATTGAATCCCAACCATCCAGTACAACCGAAAGTAACTCCTCCGACTGCTGCTCAACCAACCTCCATCTCTCATCTCCCATGCAACTACTAATATGGTGAAGGTGATCTCTCATAACTAGGTGTTGCTGCAAAGGAGTGACAACTTCATGCTCCCCTAGGTGTGTTTCCTCTCTGCAAGGTAGTATACCCCTCTGAATCCCACCATACATCTCAACATGTCTTTGTGAGCTATCACTCATCACTGTATGCTTCGGCATACCCATGTCGTCTCCCATAGACTCATGTTGTCTCATAGATCCTAGGCGTACTGCTGGATCAACCTCTACATCGAGGCCAATCGCTCTCGGAATACAAATGGAATTGTCATCCATCATCTTGTGCTCCTCTACTAGATCATCAACATCTCCTAGCAACGTGACTGAATGATATATCTGAGTGTCTACTAAGATAGATGAAGTGGATCTCTGACAAATCTCCTCAAGAGACTCCTCTGAACTGGACTCTGATTCTTGAAGGGTTATCTGTGTGTCTCTCAAGAATCCTTGAGTGCTCTCCAACTCCTGAGTGAGTCGGTCCATCTCCAACTCCTTCTCCCTCAAGGCCCTGTGATACAACTCGCCAATCTCTAGTAGGTAGTCTCTGTCTGTCAACAACTGCTAGTAGTCAGTCCTCATCATAGACACTCTCTCCCTGAGAGTGTGAAATCATCCATGGCAAATCCCTCATCTAAACTCCCACGTGCCACTGATGCTCTCCAACAGTAATCTTCCATCAATGCATGCATGTCATCACTGCGTCTGGGGGCTTCCATGATCATATCCTCACCGATTCTCAATTGTTTGGTCAAGTAGTGTGACCCCTGATCATAGTCAGGCTGAGGTGCCACCTCACGTCTCTCACAGCTAGTGTTAGCTCTGGAGTCCCAAAAAACATTCTCTGCATAAGATAACGTGCTAAAATTCCCACTGAGTACTGTGTTGTTGGATCGTCCTATCTGCCACTGCGCCCCATCACTAGATGCTACCTTCCTCTGAATCACACTGTATCCTGTATGAGCAGTCGTATCCTCCTGTGCACTGTAACACCCTGTTTCCCCCAGTCTGTAAAAATAACTATATTGGCCAAGAACTATGGAAAACTCAAAGATGTGAATGTTTGATTTGATGGACCTTTGTATAAAAGGTCAATGAATGTAAATTATGTTATGAATATGTGTTGCATGACTGCTAAGAGGGAGATGTGCTAAAAGAGACCATGATGGCTAAAGAGAGGTGGTGCAAGGGACCTGGAATGGTTGCGTTAATTTCCATCGAACCAATACCGTACTGGTTTTTACTTGCTCAAAGACCAAAGAAACTCTCTGACCCTGGAATGAATTACCCACCAGGATGGTAGGTGGGGAGGCTCCTCAAGAGTTAATGAGAGGATGGGGGTGAACCACCCATCCGTAGAAGCTCCCAGACCTGACCACGGATGGGGAAATTCGCGCCACACACAATCTTGGAGAAAAGGCAAGAAAGGAAGTGTGGGAAAGGAGAGGGGGGAAACGTGCACGATAGGGATCGCGGAAGAAAACCGGAGGAGCTCTGGAAATACAAGGAGTTTTGAACAGAGGAGAAGGAGAGTAACCTTCATCCTTGACTTTTGTTGAGCTAGAAATAGGAGACTGAATCTCAAGCATCGTGGTCTAGCTCAGGGGTGGCCAGTGGTAAATCCGTTTGGAGTCACTGAGCCTATGGTTGGGTGGAAACAAGCACCCCTCTCAGTAGTCACATCACACCTCATGTTTTCTGATAAGTGTTTATATCTTGTATCTTGAATTGAATATCCTGGACACATGCTCATGTTTGTACACTCATAAATGGTTTCTGTATAGAAGTGTTTGCCTGGTGTTTTCATTGGAAATAATGGATGCATGCTTATACTTATATGAACATAATCGGTTTATATATAGAATGAATAAGTTCATATTATGAGTCTGTTCCCTTGAGATTTGTTCCATCTACTTGACTCACGCTATGTCCTGGTTTGATTTCCTGAAGGCACCTCCTCCCGGGAAGTTTCCTCGCATTCCAGAGCTGGAATGAGTTCCTTGAAAAGACTACCATTATGGTAAGCCCACGAGTTTACTTTACCCCTGTCACAGAGTCATAGCTTGGTAAATTAGGGAGGATTTTCAGTCAAGTCACCAAGCCTAGGGATAATTACCCAAGAACCCTCTGAAGGTCCTAATGACCTGGGTCTGGAAACCTTGTACAAGAAAGAGTAGTTCTCTCGGGATTCAAAGTCCTGGGAGTTCGAAGCCCCAAGAGGTTGAATTTCATGAATCAATCTCAGAAAGGATAGCGAGTCCCATTTATTGAAAAAGAATACCCCATCATTTGGTAGACGAATGGTCAAAATCCTTTCGGAAATAACCCAGATTTGTCAAGACCGATGGATCTAGAGGAGGAGCGCAGGCGTTAATACCTTGACCCCTTCAGCCTTCGCAAGTAGCAATGGGATCCAGGACCGCAGATCCAAGTATCTATCGGAGCTCTATGGACCATCGGATCAGGGGAGGTTCACAGCCATTAATCTCATATATAAATTTCCTTATCGAGAATTCAGGGATCAGAGTTTCGAAAGGTAAGAAAACTCTCTATTATGGATTTTCGCCAGTCGCGAAATCCCGGTATACAAAACCCCGAATCGGCTTAGCATGAATAGGTTTTGGCATTTCGTCACCCGAGAAACCCAAGGGAAAGACCCCTCGTCTTTGCCAGTCGTGAAATCCCGGTGTACGAAACCTCGAATCGGTTTAGCGTGAATAGGTTTCGGCGTTTCGACACCTGGGAAACCCAAGGGCAAGATCCCTCGTCTTCGCCAGTCGTGAAATCCTGGTACACGAAACCCTGAATCGGTTTAGTGTGAATAGGTTTCGGAGTTTCGGCACCCGAGAAACCCAAGGGCAAGACCCCTCGTCTTCGCCAGTCATGAAATCCCGATACATGAAACCCCGATGTGCTCTGTGGATGAGCCCTAGGTCACCGGACAGGGTCTTGTGGTAGGAAGGAGGAGTCTTGAAAGAATCTGGACCACCCATTTGTAGGGACGCGTGGTGAAGATCTAAAGCCACTAGGGTTTTGGACATCAGAGGAATAGGAGTGAAGACCTCGCCAGGAATCCTGAAAGGTAGAATGTCGGGATTTAATCTAGGCCGTTGATCAAGTCGATGATCTGGACCATAGATCCGGATGATACCAGGATTTCGGGTGCCAGGAATTCAAAAGGGAAAGGAGGAACACTTGCATCGTGATTCCCCGAATCACGAAACCCTAAAAACATTTAGAGGAATAGCACCAGGTCATAGGACCGGTCGTATGAAAAGCGACCCAAGGGAGGAGCTAAGGATCTGTTAGACCCTTTCGGGTTTTGGCATTTCAAAAGATAGATAATAGGGGAATGCTTGCATTGCGATTCCCCGAATCGCGAAATCCGGAAGCGCCTTTTTGGTAAGGTCTGTGGTCATAGCCAACGTTCACATGCAGGAGGATAAGGGAAGGGATGGCCTATGCTAGGCCCCATAGAAATTCGGGGATTCTATCCCTCGAAGAAAAGACAAAAAGAAAAAGAAAATCTTAGTTGTCGTAGTGGGTGTGTGACAAATTGGTATCAGAGCATGGTTACAACACTTGGCCTGCTTGGGCTCATGAACGAATTGCACAGAAACTCCATTTGAAGTACTCTTAAAAAGAGTAACTCCCTATACTAACCCCCTTTATCAAAAGACAAAGTTAAGAATGAAAATTCCTATTGTGTGTATGTATTTGAAAGATATGAATTATGCGCTGATTGTGAATGAATATAATGTTGACTAACAACAAGTGTTTTTCCTTCATAACAAGCGGACAATCAACCGCGGGAAACTGCAAACGCATAGAATGGTGATGCACCACGAAGTGGGGGATGGCTCCCACAATAGAGACAAAGAGTCTGACGAAAGGAGAGCGGTAGCGACCCCTCCAGATCTAGTTGAGACTGTGAGAAGCCTCATGGTCAAACTACAGAGCTGCAAGGCCGACAACGAGAGGTTGATAAAAGAGCAAGAGAAGAAAACAAAAATTAATGCAGTCTTGCTACAGAGTTTATCCAACATACAAAGACAATTGCAGCATGGACCTGACACTAGTCACGTGGACCAACGACAGACAAAGAGAAGTCGAAGCCCACCTGGGATGTGGAAACGTGGTCTTTTAAGTGGCCACACTGGGAGGAGTAGCTCGAGAAAGTTTCACCCCAGAGATAAGGGACAAGCGTCGGACGATTCCTCTGGAAATGAAACTAGCGACTCGAAGGGATCTTCTAGTAGCAGAACTAGTTCTTATTCCCGAAGAAAATGAAAGAAGCGAAATCATTCTAAAAATCATAATCTCAAAGGATTCAAGAAGGCCAAACCACCCTCTTTCAATGGTGAAATAAAGAAGGGAGAGGAAGCGGAGGCCTGGTTGCTTGGACTAAAGAAGTATTTCAGAGTCCAAGACTTCTCAAAAAACTTGAAGGCTCGAGTAGCCACTTTCAACTTGAATGGAAAGGCTTCCATTTGGTGGGAAGACCTTAAGAATGTAAAAGGGATTCACGAATAAGACCTATCTTGGGAATGGTTTGAGAAATACTTCAGGAAGAAGTATCTGTCAGAAAATTATTTCGACGAAAAGACTAAAGAATTCTATGAACTTAATATGGGGAAACGCACCATAGAGGAATATGTTAGCAGATTCCTCGAGTTGCTGAGATACGTACCCTATATAAAAGCAGAAAAGGAAAAGGTGCAACGATTCATCAGTGGACTACCTAAGGACTATCAAAACATGATTTTGTTTTACAAGCCAAAGACCCTAGAAGACACTATCCGAAAGGCAAGATATTGTTATGAACATCTTGGGCATCGGACAAAACCTCGTGAAGGCTGGAAGAAGAAGAATAGTTCGAGATTCCAGAAAAAGGGGTTTAAATCCCCAAAATTTAAAAACTATAAAAATGACTCAAGGATGAGCTTCCCAACCCAAAGTGTACACCATCATAATTTCCCCTCCCAGAGCGGAAATAAACCTTTTGGATCTACCCCAGGAAAGATCGATAACTTGAAGAAAGAACCCTTGAAATGTTGGGGTTGTAGAGAAGGACATCTACTGAGGGATTGCCCGCACCGACAACAGAACAATCGGAGAATTTACAATGTTCAAGAAGCTACCACCATCAATGACATGGCCAGGAGTATGCAGCCGTGGATAATAAACAAGCTGACCACCAAGCTTCAGTGGTGGAGATGGAAGATATGATCACCAACCATCTAGTGTCTATTCTAATTGACCCTGGTTCAAATTTGAGTTATATAGCTCCTAAGGCTGTTGATAAGTGTAAATTACAGCCACATAAACACGCCAAGCCATGGTTGGTATAGTTAGACACTAGCACCAAAATAAAGGTAGTGGAGGTCATACCAGCTTGCCAATTCACTATGGGTGAATTCCCCACCCAAGAAACCCTTAACATACTACCTCTAGGATCATATGACTTGTTTATTGGTATGGACTGGCTAGCCACATATAAAGCCAGACTGGACTGTTACCATAAAACCTTAGAATGTGTAAGTGAAGAAGGAAGACGGATAACCCTTCAAGGGATCCAAAAACTTGTCTTGTTGAGGCGAATATCAACCCTTCAAATGAGAAAGTATTGCAGGAAGGGATGTCCACTATATGAGATACAGGTGTTGGAATCAGTTGAAGATGACAAACCAAGCCTCGAAAACCACCCCACACTAAGAGAATATATAGATGTGTTTTCGGAAGAGGTACTAGGTCTACCTCCGAGAAGGGACATTGACTTCTCAATAGGACTTGCACCAGGAGCGGTGATAGTGTCTAGGACACCCTATAGGATGAGCACACCTGAGCTAATTGACCTTAAAGTACAACTAAAAGAAATGATGGAAAAAAGCTATATCCATCCCAACGTGTCTCCATGGGGAGCACCAGTCATGTTTGTGAAAAATAAAGATGGTACCCTCCGATTGTGCATAGATTATAGACAACTCAATAAGGTAACCATAAATAACAAGTACCCCTTACCTAGGATCGATGACCTGTTTGATCAATTGGGAGGTGCTTCCATCTTCTCAAAGATCGACTTGAGATCTAGATACCATCAAGTCCGAATCAAGAGTGAAGACATCCACAAAACTACCTTCAAGACGAGATATGGTCACTATGAGTTTGTGGTAGTACCATTTGGATTAACCAATGCCCCTGCAACTTTTATGTGCTTGATGAACAATGTGCTCAACAAATTCCTAGACAAATTTGTACTAGTTTGTATTAACA
>JASDQU010101544.1:58578-121041 GCA_032191745.1 Picea mariana
GCTTTAACAAAGGAATTTGTGGAGGAGTTTTACCATGTCCCTTTGGAGAATTTGGAAGAGGTCTTGAACTGGTAGAAGAAGAGGAAGATGGAGGTGAGGGTGGTGGAGAAGCACCATTCCCTCCATTTCCATTTGGAGTTTTATCACCACTGTCTCCCTTGTGCTTTGAAGGGTTTAGCCTTCACCTTGCAACCTTGTATTCCTTTCTTCCATCAAGACTTTCTGAGATGTTCATCTTCTGTAGGAATTTGTTCATGACTCTCTTCATGAGCCATACTTGGTGAATGCCTCCTTGAAGCTTGAGGTGATGATATAATATTTCTTCTTGAAGGATGAGAACTTGGCTCTACAAGTTGACCTTCTCCTCTTGTGAGTTTCAACCTTGTGAGCATCAGAAAACAAAACACTTGCAAATAATCAAGCCTTCAAAAACCTAAGCTCTGATACCAACTTGATCTGAAAATGATAAAGACTTGTATTCTTGAAAATATTTGCAAGTTTTAATTCAACTGTTCTTATGCAAAAGGATCAATTTGCAAACACAACCTTTATAGAAATTACACATTCAAGATGCATATAATAAGCAACAAATAACAGTGAATAGAAAACACATAACACAACAAATGATAAAGGAGTTCACCCCTCTCTTGGGCTACATCTCCTGGTCCAACTTCCAATGGATCTTTTGTATTATTTGCTCAAAGTGATAAAATACATGCTTTACAATGCTCAAAATGCCAAATAGATGGCTCCAATGGCTTAAGAACGTCCAAAAACCCCTAGCGGGGCTTTTTCGGCACTTGATTTGGCCAAAATTTGAAGAAGATAGGCTTCCTGGAAGTTCCCCTTCAAACTTGCTGTCTCTGGATCGCCAAAATGCACCTTTGCATCCTCAACCTAGCCCCTACGCTCATATTTGTGTTAAAATCTAGCACCGGGCGCAACCGCAAAACGATGCAAACCGTAGGACGGTTAGGGCGCGCCTAGCCCCTAACCGCCAAAACCGTGGACATATGGGTCACCATGTGACCGCACCCGCACATAAAAAAGGGCCAAGGTTTAAACTTGTGGAAACACACCAAGTGGCCAAGCGCATGGGCCCAAATTCATTTGAAAACATGCGCGGGCAGGTGGTTTATGTGATCGAGGGCTGGGGCTTAGCCCCGGCTCGGACCACGCCCAAATCAAAACATATTGCAATTCAAAGAAATTTTAAAACATATATATGTTAAGAATCAATGGTGGGTGCGCCGGTTGGGTGGCCCTTCCCAAGGCTCTTCCCCTACCTGGAGGTCACGGGGTCAAGTCTTGCCAACTACATAAATTTTAAACCATTATCTAGGTGACACGTGGCGGCCCTTGTTTGGGTCACGTGTCACCAATCCATTCGCCACCAATGCCACGTGTCAAGAAACGATTCGTCGTCCAATTGCGAACCAACACCTGCCATGTGTCGCACGACCCTACCACGTGTCGTATGACCATGCCACGTCAGCATCCATACGGACTGTACGGACTATACAATCAACACATTTTTTTTTTGCCTGTTTGACGATTTGAACAGAACGCAATATCTCTCTCATCCGACGTCCGTTTGAACCCAAACGAGTTACGCTGGGTTCGTGACGACGAGGCCCACGCACCCGTTTGATTTGAAGCGATTATGAGCACTTTGAATTTTGAGCAAAATTTGATCCCCTGGATCAGTTGAGCTCTCTATAATCTGGACACATACACCATGAGCTATCTTTCTTGAATACCATTACCACTGGTGTAGAGTAAGAACTTTGGCTAGGTCTAATAATGCCAGCCTCTAACATTTCTTCAACCATGCACTCAATTTCACTCTTCTGGGCATAAGGGTATCTGTATGGCTTGATGTTAGGAGGAACACTCCCAGGAATTAGGTGAATTTCATGATCATGATTTCGAGTGGGTGGAAGACCTTTGGGAATATCTTCAAATACTTTGGAATGCTTATCAATGATCCCTTGGAGATCTTGAGGAATAGATGGCTTAGATGTTTGAACATCTAGTGAGCATAGTTGTGTAATAACACCTTGATGCCCCTTTTTCAATAATTTTGTCATGCCATTAGAGCTTATCACCTTACTAGGTTTCCCTGTGATACCTCTTAACTCAATTTCTTTTCCTTCCAATGAAAATTTCATGAAAAGTTCTTGAAAATTAAAAGCCATTGTTCCTAATGATTGTAACCATTGGATTCCTAATACAACATCAACACCACCCATGGGTATAGCAATCATTGGACTATTCATTACATATTCCCCCATAGTAAGATTGATCTTATTGCATTTTCCTGAGCAATTGATAGTTCCTCAATCTGCAATCATTACTTGAAACTCTGGCGCTAGATATACAAAGCAATTGAGAGCTTTGACTAATTTATAGTGAATAAAATTATGAGTACTGCCAGAATCAATTAGGACTATTACCTTTTCCTTTTTGATGTATCCTTTGATCTTGAGGGTTTGAGGAGTGCTAATTCCAGCCAATGCATTACACGATATCATGGGAGTCAACTCTTTAGACAAAATTGCTTCTACGTTTTCATCTTGAGATGGTTCTTGTTCTTGCTCTTCCTCTTCACAATCTATGTAGAATAATTTCTTCTCACCACACTTATGTCCCTTACTGTACTTGTTGTCACAATTAAAGCATAAACCTTTTGATTTTCTTTCCTCCAATTGTTGAAGTGTCAACCTTGTAGGTTGAGGTGTTTTAGAAGAAGGAGCATTATTTTCTCTATAGATGTTAGGATTGGTCCTTCTAGTAGCCATAGCCATATTTTTACTTTCAACATTTCTTGCCACCTTAAATGCATTCTCCAATGACTTGGGTTCCCAAAGGCGAACCTCATGTTGAATGTTATCCTTTAAAGTTCCTATGAATACATCAATCAAGTGCTCATTTGGAATATCTGTTACCTTTATATTCAATCTTTGGAAGTTCTCAATGTGCTCGGTAACTAAACCCTTTTGCTTGAGATTTGTCAATTGGCTAAAGAAGGTATTGCTCCTTGTATTCTCATAGTGTGCTATCATTGCTTCCATGAAAATTGTCCAAGTGACGAGTGATTTGCGAGAACAAAGCCATCGATACCATACAAATTGATTGGGTTCTAAATATAAAGACGCAATTCGTACCTTTTTTGTATGTGGCACATTATGTAGATCAAAGAATTGCTCCATCTGAAGTATCCATGTGATTGGGTCCTTGCCATCAAACTTCCTCATATCAATCTTAGGAACGTGGTTGGTCTTCAACCCAAAGTTGGAGTTTCTCCATTCTTGATTCACCTTCCTTGTGTCCTCATCATGAATTTCATGGGATGCATTTTCACTTTCAGGCGATTTCTCTGTTACGAAATTTTTCAATACTTCCATGATCTCCTCTTTTAAGCCATCCATCTTTGCCTCCAACTTAGCTTCCATTTCTTGTAGTTCATCTTTTGTTACTATATTCTTTTGTAAATCATTTATGTCCCTACACATTTCTTCACCTTCATCAAGAGTCCAAGTAGGATTGTCTGGAGGCTTATTTGGTGTAGAAGTTCCCTTTTTGGGTGGCATGTTGGCCAAGTGTCACTTTTGAACCTTGATTTTGAGGTGGTTCTGCTAGACAATCTTTCTTCTATTGTATCTCCCAAGTTTTAACCCTTCTGGGTATGAAACTTTCTTTTATGTAGTTCTCTAATATTTCTTCTCTGCAATCCACAGGTCTGATCAAAATTGGATGTGCCAAGTGGAATTTACGGTAATTTCCCCACAACTTGTTGATTTTTGGCCTTTCTAGGAGATCTCACTTGTATAGCGTGCCCCGCACAAAATAATTGATATAAAATTCTAAAACTTGTACCATAAATACTACAAACTATCCACTATCCAATGAAATCGGTCTCACTCAATTTGGATACTCTAGGAAGAAGTTATGATTTTTTTACCTGGAACACCTTCTTGAGACTAGTCAGATACCCTATCTTCCATAGGGTGTATCTACAAATGCAAGATGACCCAGAAGCTGGAATTTTTACCACAGATCCCTTACTAATTTCTGTGAATATCCTCTGGATTTTAGGGTTTGAAACGTTACAGAAACATTTTTATAGTGAAAATTCTTCAATGACTCAGTTCAGGATGATTCCAGAACCCTATCTTGCAGAGGCTGTATCTCCGAAAGTATAAGGCCTTAGGAGCTGAAATGTTAACCCCACGTACCTTGATTCATCTACTAAATATCCTCCAAGACGTTCCTTCTGAAACATTGTAGAAAAAAAGTTATAGTGAAAATGCCAAGGTGTCTAAGATGTAGCAGCAAAACCCCAAGACCTTGAGCTCTGATACCATATGTTAAGAACCAAATATCAATATAGCATAGAAAAACCTCAGAATAAGTACTCAATGCCTTGAAAAAGAGATAATTTCAGATAATAAGCCTCTTGGAGGGGGCAACCTCCTTTTACCCCACATAAATTTTCAAGTACAAGATGATTCCAAATGAAAATGTCTCCTTGGTATATATAGGAGACTAGGAGGTATAATTACAACTAATGGAATAAAGCCAACATAAATAAAATAACATTACTAATGCAATATGCCCCAATGAAGGGGTAATGAGCCAATATTAGGGCTTAACATTCTATTAATCCGAAAGTCTCAAATTTGATACATAACCAGAGAACAACTCTGGCATCAAAACATTACAAAATAGGGAGCTCTGCTCAACCAGTTGACGACCTTAACAAAATATCAAAACTACCTATTTATACTTGGATCAGTCCTGACTATCATGAGTGTGATCTGATCACTACATTCAAAGCATTGCGTCTGAACAGTCTTTTGTCAGACTGTGCATGTATCCCTCTGTTAGACGCGAGCTCAAATCGACATGGGTTGGCAGGAAAATCTGCTCGCAGGGGTACCACGGACTGACAAATCAAGATTCTCCACACCTTCCATTTATGGGGTGAGATGAGGTTTCAACCATAAAACCTACCTTCCATTAACTGCTTTTCCTCGGGGACTCAATGAGACTTAAAGCTCAGGGGGCGGCCACGTGCTGCTCTCGGATAGGACGCCATATAAACATGTGATTGTGGGGCTGCTCAAAAGTGGTTTGGGTTTAGACCGCTTTTTGGCCCGTAATCCACCACCTTTCGCCACGTAGTACTTACGCCTTACCATTGTTTCAATTGTGGGACCGCTCAAGAAAATTATCGCCCAAGCATGTTGCATCCCCACAATGAACTGTGGCCGTAGATTTGGTCCCGATCTGAGATTTAGGCGCACCTACTAGATTTAGCACCACTGCCAAGCTTAATCGCCCACAAACTTTGAGGTCCGCTAAAATTGTGCCTTGGAGGAGGGCGCTACCCTTTGCTTTGGCTCCTTCATAGATGTGACCTGGGGCTATGACCTCACGCAGACATGTGATTGCGGGCACGACCAAGAGTAGTTTGGAAACAAACTGCTTTTGTCCCCGTAATTCACCATGAGCCACCACCTGTCCCCTTCTCAAAAACATGGTTCTGATTGCAGCCCGCCCTTGAAATTTTAAAGCTAGAGCACCTTTCGACTCCGCAATCAAGCGCGACCACTGATCTTGCGATCTCAGACGAGACCTTTTGATTAACGACTCAACTCTGCCCTTCGCAAATCAACGGACGTGATTTGCTTCCGGATTCGGGTTTTCGAGTTTTGAACTTTCAAACCTTGCCTTCTCCCGCAATGACAGATCTACTGCCACGTGTCCTCTTAAATCATCGACTGAGATGCTTTTGAGTCTCCGAACTTCAGAAATCTCAAAACTCAAACTTCATTTTCCTCCAAGCAAATCCCCTGGAGCTAAGGATCTGATGACGCGTGGACTTTTGAGATAGATGAGCGAGATCTTTTCGGGTCTTCGGACTTCGGGAAAATCAAATCTCAAACCTGGGCTTCCTCCATGTTTTTTTACCCGAAGCTAGGGATCTGATAACACGTGGCCCTCACAGATCGAACACTGAGATGATTTCGGGTCTGCGGACTTCCAAAATCTCAAATTTGAAAACTCATTTGCCTTCGAAGTTCGCGGACTTTTGTTGCGTGTCCCCGTTGATGGATGGTTCATATTTACTTCAGGACTTCGGCACTTCGGGACTTCAACACTTCGGTGCTTTAGGACTTCGACAATTCGACGCTTCGGGACTTCGACACTTCGACGCTTCGAGACTTTTCAATACTTGACTTCCACGATTCTCTAGAGCGCTGAACTTCAAAGCGACGGATCTGCCTCCACGTGTCCCTTTGGCTTGGATGGTTAGGATTATTTCAGAAGTCCAGGTTTCGGATCTTCAGGAACTTTGCACACTTCTCACTTCAAATCTCCCGAAGCCCATTTCTGTGAACCCTCGGATCAGTTGCCACCTGTCCCCCTTTAAGATCTATGGCTCATGCTCACTCCGGGCTTCAAGACTTTGGACTTTTGCTCTAGTGCTATACTTCATGCAACTTCAAGATTCCGAACACCTGCGAGCCACTAATCTGAACTTCACAAGAAATTCCCGCCATTGAAAATTGAACTTGCCTGCTTGCTTGATTCGAGTTCAAAATGGACCGCTTTGAGTGTTGCGCTTTGTGCTCATGGCTACGGCCTGTGTAAACAAAGACTTGGATGACTGGTTGTGGGCTTGAGAAAATAAAAGGAAAAGGAGATGAGTGTTCATACTTAAAAGAAAACAGAAAGGCTTTGTGTCGAAACTTTTTCTTGTAAGACAACAAGGGAAAACAGGGCGCTTAAACAAAAAGTGGCAAACAAAAATCGACTTTTCCAGCTGAAGAGGTAAAACTTAAAGACCTGGCCTGTGAAAGAGAGAGAGAGGCAGGGCAAGGATACATACTCAAGCATTTTCGACACACACCTACGGCCCTTGACAACTTCATGTGATAACACCTCCAACCATAGGATGTCATGGAATTTAATCCAATAAGGTCTCAAGGAGGAAGATATTGTCCATCAAATGATGGAAGATATACATCTAGGTAATCAAGACTCTCATCTCTCCAATGTGGGATAGGATGAATCCAACAACCACCGTGTTTTTTCATTAGTCTTTATGTATTGTAAATCGATAAGAATTTTAGGTGTCTTTTTAAGAATCTATACTTGCGGGAAATTTTGGAATATTATAACTACAGATGTATGTAAATATGTGTTTTGGGCATATTTTCTCTACCTAGTTTACTGGAGAAATTGTGCCAATTGTCTCTATGTACTCCTTATTGTTTAGCTTTGTTGTGTCCTTTTATAATATAAATTTATCTAGTTTTGTTTAAAAGAAAACATTTATACTAAACACACTTTGTCATCCACCTTTAACTACATTGAGCGGAGGTGGAGGTGTTTAAATTGGTGAATAAATGAATTTAATATTAGTCATAACATTTATACTAAACACCAGGGTGGTAGGCGCAGGGGGGTGGGGGGGGATAATTCATGATCCCGGAGGAATTCAAATTACAAATTAGGCATGGGGACTTGGGAGCGTTTCCAACAACTCAACATAAGTTTATTCTCTTTGGTTTCAGCTCAACATCGCTAAGGAGGAAGGAATCAAGAAATTGATAGTGCTTGGGGACTCTTAAATGGCCATTAGAGTAGTCAATGAAAAGGGAAGTACATCTGATAATAAATTTAGTACAATCCTTGGAAGCATTAAATGAATTGCAAAGAATTTTAAGCAAATAAGTTGTGTTCATATCAAATTGGAGTTCAATGTTGAGGCAGACCTCTAGGCAAAGTTTGTGAGGGATCTCCCCCAGGGCTTCCTTCGAAAAATAGAGTTAGTAGCACCCTCCATATCCCATAGTTGTATTATAGCAAAGGGACATTGGTCACTAAACATCCTAGGTAGCAAGTCGGGGCTCCAATTCCCCCTCAAATTTCACATTCAAGCTTCAGATCAAGGCTCATGTGCCAAAATGCAAGGTGGTGAATTAGATGGGATGCTCGGCAGGTGGCCTATTCGGCTCACACTCTTGAGCCTTTATTTCGTGTAAGGAAAAGTTGAATGTGGTCATGACAGTGGTCTTAGGATATATGAAATGAGGTATTACATAATCACCATGGTAACAAATTTGGAGAGGGCCTCAACGGTGAGTTGGGTGGTTAACTAAAGTTTGAACTATAGAGGGGTTTTAGTTGCGAATAAGGGTGGTGCTCAGCGTCGGTCAACGCTTTGGGAAAAGAAGGAGGTCTACCAGTGCAAGGGAGTTCCTCTCAGTCGTTTCTTCAATGTTGGTAATCTTCTCTTTCAAGTATCTTCTAGGCTTGGTTGTGAATCCATCTACTAGTATTTATGCTCTGTTTTTCATTATTGAGAGAGGAAATTATGGAAGTGGTCAATCGTTGTTTCTTTTGTTGTATTACGAAATAGATATATGGGGGCCTTATAGGGACTTGTTTAGGGTTGGGAGTTGGTATTTAGACTATTCTCTACACACTCAAAGCATGGATAATTCGGACCATAAGGAATTCAAGAAAATTCAGAGGCAACACAAGGAGATTACAAAAGCAAATAACAGTGCTTTAATGGTCGTCTCTACCAAATTGGAGGAGTTGGAGCAAGCCAATAACTTGCATAATGTCATTGTCTTGGCCCTCCTTTCTCAATAGAATCATTGAATTGACTCTTTGGAAGCAGAGTGTAGTAGGTTGCATATCCTAATTACAGTTGTGCACATGGAAACGTTCTCTCTGGCATCTAACAATATGGCATCTGGAATGAAAGGAGCAAGGGAGTATGAGATGGTTAACCAAGGAAGGGACCCAATGGAGATCAAAGAACAAGGTTCTCCTTGGTTAGATGAAGAAGAAGAAGCATAAGGCAATGTTCATCCGTAATATTATTTACGTTTTTTAATTCTATCTGTGTTTTGAATCAGTTTGTCGAGCAAGCAACGTGTGGAATCACTTGGAAGTCTAGTTTGGAATCTATGTTTAAGGATAATATATTATGTATAGAATACAATTATGTGCAGAAGGCAATTTTGAAATCTGATGTATGTAACTACTGTAGCCATGACACAACCCTCTTTTAATATATAAAAATCCTTTTCTATTTTGGTTAAAAAAACGTTTATGCTAAACACACTTTGCCAGCCACCTTTGACTACACTAGGTGGAGGTGGAGTTGGAAACTTGAAAATTTTGTCATCCACCTTTAACTATGTTGGATGAAGCTAGAGGGTTGACTTTACCTAATTCTTTGTGATCCGGATTATTTTCGGCACGAAATGAGAGTGGAGATATAGCACATAAATATTTAGAGATATTGCAAGAGAGACAACAATATAACAAAGATATAGTGGAAATAAACAAGAGTCATAGATATACAGTAATACACGATTTCTATTAACGAAATAAATGTATAGAGACTGTAAAATACAGAGTGAAAGACTCGCTAGAATGGTGGTAGCTTATCTCTGAGAAGAGATGTGACGGCTACTCGCATCCGTGAGAAGATGATTACAATGAGGCTCTGAAGGCATTTTTACAATAAGCAGGAATGCCCAAAACCCTAGACATCCAAAAACCTAACGCTGGGAGATGAAGTGCCAAAAGTCATGTGGGCCCCATTTGGGTAAGTTGGTGCATCACTTCCCGGGGTCGTAACTTTTGCATACGATCTCCGTTTTAGCCGTATGATAGCTTGTTGGAAAGATCTATCCGAGAACTACAACTTTTGGGTGAGAAACATGATCCATGATCCATGTTGCTCCCCATTTTCTCAAAAAACATTGTTTAGGGCCTTAAAATGGCCCCGGAAGTTAAAAACTGCTAAAAATAGTAAATTACCAAAATTGTTAGAAAACTGTTTTGGGCCAGTTGGAGAAGGTGGGCGGCCACCGATATCCACCTGGATCACTTTGTTAACTAAGGGTTGCATTGTTAAGGAGATAGAGGGTTGAATTTACCTACTTCTTTTTTAACTAAGGGATGAATTCCTAAGGAGAAAGATTGAATGGAACTAATGACCTTAGTCATGCTAAGTAGTGAGCAAACCAATGCACCACAGCTTCCCCTTAAAAGGATTAGCTTTTTATTTCATTCATTGAAGATTTTTAAGGAAATAGAGGGTTCACTTTGTTTCACTAATTAAGATATTTTGAGGAGATGGAGGGTTAACTTCTTTAAATGAAGATTGATGAATATTTTATCTCTAGCACTGACTTCACTTTAGAATAATTAATGTAGACTTTCATATATAGCATATAAAAATGCATAGGAAAAGTATTTTACATTCAATTGATATGGAGAAAACACACACACACTTCAAGAGCTTTCTTATAGATTTAGAATTAATATTGTTAAGTACATTAAGGAGGCTCATGTAATTGTTTTTTTCTCATATATACCATGATATTTTTTCCAATGGAGGTAGCCATAACAGAGTGGTGCCACCTACTAACATGATGGTTGACTAGTTGTAATATTGCATATGCTTACTACTCAACCTTTCCACCTCCCTCTATGAATAGACACACACACACACACACACACACATCACTGACAATACTCCACAATACCACTTTCACATGCCTTCCTCAAAAAATACTCGTTACTAAGTTAGATACGCCCACCATATGTGTATCTTGGAATTGTTTCTACAACATAAATACATCTATATACAAAAATCATTATCCCACATTGGTCAAGAAAAGTGTTCCACAATAAAGTATAACCTCCTATATACCATGATCCTTATGCCAATGGGGGTAGCAACAAGGTAGTGGTGCCTCCTACTAACATAATGGTTGATTGGTTGAATGTGAATATGGTTGCTTGCTATGGACCAAATACTCCAAATATCATCAAAATAGAAAGAATAAGTAATGTAATGCCTTGAGAATGATTAAGAGTGAATGAATAATAACAATGCCACTTCGAGGAGGCAACCTCTACACCTTATGTTTATAAATAACTCTTGATGATCCATAAAAGTATATCTCCTTGGTCTATATGGGCGACAAAGGGTACAATTACAAATGATGACCTGAGCCGACCAAAAATGACAACAATACTATAGCAAGAGCAATGAAATGGCCCAAGTCCTAGGGGTTTAACATGCTTTGGCCCTTTTGAAAAGTGTTTGATGAGTCACTGAATTGACATAATTTCCCCCTATCTATACCTATTTATGATGACCTTTTATGCCTCCTAAATTCATGTTTGCTCCAAGAAGTATCCCATTTACCAAATCTTGGTTCACAAGATTCATAATGTATTGATGGATTGATTCTTGAGTCTTTTCTTGTTTCTGAGGATAATCTAGGAGGGGTTTGGTTGTTGCTAGTGAAATTGTTTAACTAAGTTTTTTATATATCATGCTAAAAATTTCATAAAGATCTTTTTGTACTCTCTTTTGATTATAATGGCAAGATATCGATTGCTAAAGATAGATAACTTGAGGACACATTAAAGCACGTTGCGAAAGAATAATTTTGTAGTGGCACACTCTTACATCTCAACCTTTGGTTGCACAACCTCCCCAACACATCTATACTTTCAACATAACTAAATTGGGGTGCAATCAATGAGGAATTTCAATGTCCAAAAATGAGTGGCATCCTCTGAATGATACCTCCTTAACGTAACATTTTAAGACTAACAAATGTACCAACATAAGTGTGATTCCAAGAAGGTGTCTTGGGACATCTTGTTATCAATTTAACATGTTTGAACCTCGAAAAACAAATAGGGTTGCGATCACCATCAGATCACATCCTCTTCGGTCTTCAACATCCAATCACATAGTAGAGTAGCATTCCTTAAAGACATGATCTGTCTCGATATTAGTTATATGTTTGTTACATTTCATTTAATTGAGAATGTGTTCAAACTCTTTATATAAGACCCATATTCTTGCAAGGATGGGCACACATAATAGAATAATAGTGTGTGTAATATTTTGAATGTTATCAACATGAACTAGAGCTTTTGTTCTAGTGGATGTGCAAAGTGGTTTGTTGATCATATAGTGAGTATTCAATGACCTCTAACCTTTGAAGTAAGGCCCACTCAATTGGTATTGGTGCTATGACTTTCCCTTTTGTTTTGTTTCTAAGTGTTTCATGTATAGTATTTGTAACTACTTTTGATGTTATTTATAAATTGCGGTAGATATCTATGGATGGTAGATTTGTATTTCATACTTAGTTAATCTGAGCAAGTAATGATATGCTAATGATAGAATCATCTGGTTGACACAATCATTCTTATAACACACCCCATACTCACTTATGGTCATATGTCATGAAAATCCAACTTCTGTCAAATACAAAATTTCTCTCACTTTGCTCTTAAATACTCTGATACCATTAATTAATTAATTCTAGCCTTCCTGAAGGCTCATATAACATTATGTTAAGCTATGATACCAACAACAATAATATGCCCTACATATGAGACAATTATGCAATCCTAACAACATATAATTCCATGCATAATTATAAACATGTATAACATAACATAAATAATCACAAATAACCACACATTAATTAGCATATAAGCACATAACATAACACTTATCTTTTAAGAAAAACACCAACTGGTTGTAGACATTAGATGTTCCACCTAGCGATAGACACTACTATTCTAGCACTCTCAACAATAGATCACCCTCAAGCTAGGGGCTATGAATCCACCAGGGAAAAGGCTGCCTAAGCCAACTAGGGTCTCATAGTTAGCACCAACAATGGATAGGCAAACTCCAACAACAATTCCAACCTATAGCCTCTCATTCCCCATCAGCCTAAACAACCCAGGGAAGTGTACCCCCTTCTCTATATTGCAGTCCCTCAGGTTGTCCCATGTTGGTTTAAATCTCTCTCTTCTTACTCTTCTTGGGTTGACCCAGGTTCAGATCTAAACATGTTTCCAACAAAACCCTATAAAACTATCGACCCTCTTGGTAAACCAGTAGGCAACGCTGCACGCAGAGCACACATCGCAGTCTCACTCGAGATAGCTCTATGGGTGACTGCAACACCTAAGTGTTTATAGTATAGGAATGTGTGGGGATCTGGGAGGGTATTCCATCTTTCTTTATGCCTTGAACTTGTTCTTGATTAAAGTATTTCTAGGATTCATTCATTCATCTTTTAGCCTTATGCATGCATGCTGATACATCTAGTTAATCATTCATTCATGATCTAACCATTAAAATAAAGTAAGCATTCAATAAAACATCACATAGAACACATGTTTTACCTTGGTTCACCCCCTCCTGGGCTATGTCCACAAAGATTTGGCTTCTCTGCTCTTTTATTTTGTCTGTTGTAAAATCTGGCGCTGCGCGCATTACATATTCAATCATACAATACTAATGAGGTTAAGAAACCTTTGTGAGGCAGACTAGATCACACAAGGCTCCTCACCCTCTGATCTAACCCTCAAAACCTAGCTTATTCGACTCATTTTCCCACTCAATAGTAACCGAACCAACAAACTTACAACAATTGAACCTCACTGATATTACAACAATCGAACCACAACCTAGACCTCCTAGGTTCTTATTTATAATATTTTACATGCTTATAGACGTTACAACCTTTGTCAAAAACCCTAACCCTAATATGGTTAGGCTTGTATGCCTCCTCGCATGTGGATTTTCCTCTTGCATGTTGCTTTTCCTTTTTTTTTTTTTCTGCATGTTGCTTTCTTGCCAGCTGTTGCACATGTTCCAAAATTAGGTCTTTCCTTCCAAAAAAGTAGGTATTTCCTCAAAATAGGCATGTGCCCAACATGCCCCAACACTGACATGTGGCTCGTTCCGAGCCACTCAGGTGATGCATGCTCGCTGAACAACCTCTGCCAAGCTGTGAAATTTTCCTTCTAATTCTTTCCCTTTTGCTCTAGCTTGTGTAGCTCTCCCTGTGAGCTCTTCTATCCTCTGTGTTGTGATATGTTCCTTAAGAGACTCTGTGCTCTCAGCATGATCCTGAGCCATTCTTGTCTTTTCCTTCTCTAGTTCTTAAATTATCTGCGCTACTTGCTCTTAGAGAGGTTCTAATTGGGCTTGCCTTGCATGCTTGTTATTCTACGCAGTCTTTAATTCTGTTTGCAGGGTCTTCATCTCCTGTGCACCCTTCACTCGCTCTGTAATGGTCATGTACTTTTTCCACTGCTTCAACTTCTGGATTACAGTGCTAATTTCCTGCTTTTGCTGGTCAAGTTGTTGGACTCTATCAGCTTCTTCCAATTCCATCCATAGTTGCGCGGTCCTGTCAAACAGTTGTGTGACCTTTTTAGCTTCTTTCTCCATCATCTCCACTTGCAGGGCTGCATATTGTTCCCTTTCAACCATAACTTTAGGAGGAGTAGTCGGGGTTAATTTTTATCTAAGTTCATCGATCTCCTTTTTATAGTCCTTGAGCGTCTGCGCAATGATTTGGATCTGTTCTTCTGCATTGCTCACGGCTACCTGCACATTGTCTGGAATTCTTGTGAAGACTTCCTTCAACTTCTACTCTAAGTTGTGTGCACGTTGTTTTTCCTCTCTCATCTCCCACTTTACCTGCTTGACCACCATTTCTAGTGCATCCTTGCTATTTCTGGTGGCTTGCAATTCTGTCTCGTCTGTTCTTGCTCTCGATTGCACTTCCTGTGCGACACAGACTTGCAGTTTGTATAGTACCTTTGTTGGTATTTTCACCAATACCAACTGTATTTGCACTAGGTCTTTGAGTTGTGTCTAAGTTGTGGCCTCGTCCATATGCAACATCTCTGTTGTTATTTGGAAACTCGAAGTTGCTCACGCTATGGTCCGAATGATGTCTTCTTCATTCTACGTGGTCATGTCCTTTGCTTCTGTCGCTCAGGGGAATCGATTATGTTCCCCTTTATTGCCTTTGTGTTGCTTGTATCTACTCTCGGACCTGCTTGATGTTGGCCAAATTGTTCTGTATCCTTCCTCTTTGGTGCTTGACCTCTTCAAATTCCTCTGCTACGCAATCCTGTACTCTCTCTGCGACAAGATCAACATCATCCTCGGTGATTGTATATTCTGGGATTTGTTTATGGGCCTTGGCCTTCTTGTGCGACCCCCTTGTATGTTTAATTGGCCACTTGGGTGGCCCTGTCTCTTGTGGAGTGGTTGCTGATGGGGTTTCCTGTGCCGTTGTATCCCCCCTTCCTTGTTCTTCCTGCACTGGGGCATTGTCTTTCTTTCATGTTTGTGCATCCTTCTTTGGAGCGCTGCCCTTCTTTTGTTGTGCTAGCTTTTGACCTTGCTTCGCCTACTCCATGGGTTTCTTTGTCGCTACGCTGCCTCCTGCAGGTGTCTTGGACGACCCTGCTTCTACCTCTTTTCCCTTGGGCTTCTCCTTGGTGATGACTAGGATTTTCCAGTCGTCCTTCCAATCTCTCATCGCCATTTCAACTTCCTCTACATTAATGCAGAAGCGAAGTTGAAGCCATTGCTTCTCTAGATCCCTGTGCGCTTGGATCCACATGTTGTGTCGCATATCCCTAAAGTTGGCTACCCATTGATACTGCACGACCACTTCCGGAGTGATCCTTCAAGTGTTGGCTATGCTATCTTGAATGTCACTAAGATACCGAACAAAGGTGTTGGCATTGCCACTTCTTTGCTTGGGGTATGAAGTGATTCCCATCGATGTGTACCTTGTTGTGCGACAATGTCCTACCCTGTCACAGAAGTATGAGTAGGGAGGCTCGTTCCATTCGATTAAGACTATCAGGATCATCAACCAGGAGTAGTGGAACTCTGTTCCCAAATCCTGCGCATCCTTGCAGTAATCTAGGAACAAGTTCAACAAATATGACAGCCAATTGAGCATGGTGCCATTTGCACATTGTGTTATTGTTGTGACAACACCTACAGGGACCTCCTCCTTGCATCATTTGCGTAGTAATTTGCATGCCATTAATTTCGTGGCCATCCTAGTGGCTGTGTCACTGATTCTCTTCATAATAATTCCACGCAAGCCTCTTTTCATCCCAGATGTCTTTTTCATCTCTTCCACGAGAGCATTTTCTTTAGTTTTGTCGTCCAGGCACTGCACGAGACCCTAGTCATTTGATGGCAAACCTGTGATGAATGCAATTAGCTCTACATCGATGGAGACAGGTTCTTCTAACTGTAAAAATCCTCCATGGAGGACCGCCATCAATTTCTTGACGAAGTTGTTCACTTCCTTCCCCCTGCCGAAGTGGGGAATATATAACAAATTCAAGATCCTTGTGTTTGCCAAGCCTGCCGCCCATTACTTTGGCTGCAGTATTGGATCTCCAAATGGGCCTGTGCCTATGCTCTCCATGTACACCTACTACACAAATTCTGGGAATTTGTTGGTGTCAGACACATCGTGGTCTGTGTATCTTAGCCTTTCCACACAACCCAGTAGAGTTGGTGTGGCATGCACCCCCTCTGGAATGCACAGTAAAATAATTGAGGTGTCAGGTTGTTTGTGTGGGGACCGTGCTATGGGTTGTTTGCCCTTTCTTTTTACTGGCACACTAAAGGTCCCAACCTCTGGTTCTCTATCTTCTGCGCCTGAATTTGGCTACCCTGTGATGTCTTCAATCTATAATTCTTCCTGCTACGCGAGCCCCACCATAGGTTGTGGTCTCGACCCATTAGACTGTGTCCGTTTGCTGTCACCACCATTCGTTCTATGGGCTGCTTCGGCCCTGGCAGGTTACTGTGGGTTGCTTGTGGCTACTGGTTCGTGGCCCTGCACACTATCGATATCCATCTCGACCATCGTCAGGGTTTGTTCTTCTTCCTCAACCAGTGTGTCGCTCACTAGTTCAACCTATGACGAGGGGATTGCGTCGACATCGACAATTCCCTCCCTCGGTGTAAACTCTTGCTCTGCCTCTGCAGTTTCCTGCGGTGACCTAAGACTACTGTGTGTTTTTCGTGTTGTTTGGCTTGGTGTGGTGACCTTTGGAGGTGCCATATTGGGTAGTTCTTGATTTCTCGATTAAGCTTCGACTGCTTCGATCTCTGTACTCGCATGTTCGCCTCTCGTCTTCGTGCTCCTTAGCTTCGCGAGTTTGCAAATGCATAATAAGTCTTGTTTGGCCCACGTTTCAACTTTATATAGAGGGCATCATGAATGCCCTGAATCTTCTCGGAGAAGCTTCTTTGGTTGTTATTAATGCGTTGAAGCTTGTTGAGTACGCTTCTTTTAGTTTCATAAATGTCCAATTCGCGCCCTTTCACTACGGCAACCGGTTTTGGCTTTTCCAACCGTTGGCGCCTTTTCTGGTGTGCTGCACTTTTTCAATGTGTCGTGCGTTTCCGCTGTGACTTTTTCCTTAGTGCGCAGTGTTTTCTTCCTGTCAACCATATGTTGAGCGGGATCATTTTTTCTCTTTGTCGTGTTTATTCCACTATCTGTTGTGCACAATCACTTTTTCTCTTTGTCGCGTTGATTCCACTATCTGTTGCACGTGATATTTCCCAGTATTTTGTATTTTCTTTCTTTTCTACTTTTTCTTCCTTTTTCTTCTTTTTCTACTTTTGTCTTCCTTTTTATGAGTTTTCTTTCCTAACCTTTACTATAGTACACTATATACATGCCTTTCTCATTGCGTTGTAACTTTTAAGGGTTAGTAGGTCGATTGTCCCTGTACAGTTTCAGTCGACTACTGTTGATCATTCCTTTTAGTTGTGTTCCTCCCAAAAGCTATACAGATCCCCCATCCGTGACAATCTTTACTTGATATGGCCCTAGCCAATGCATTCTAAACTTACTAGGATGTTGAAAAAATTTACTGTCATAGACTAGAATTAGGTCTCCCTCCTTAAAACTCTTCTTTTTAATATGTTTGTCATGCCAGGATTTGTCTCTTGCTTTCTGTACTTCCTAGTGAAATCCTTCCAGAATCATGTCCTCTTCCATTTCCATTAGTTGACTTAACCTTTCCTGTACTGCGCCTATTTTTGTCATGTTGGTAATTGACGCTACACACATAATGGGTACCAAAAATTCTAATGGCACCACTGCTTCTTGCCCATACACGAATATGAATGGTGTCTATCCTGTCAACTTCTTACATGTGGTCCTATATGCCCATAGTACCACTAGTATCTTCAAGTCCCAATCATCCCTGTTGACATTGCAGAATTTAGTCAGAGCATTTTCCAAGATTGTAACGTCCCCAACTGATCCAAATTATTTTCGGCACGAAATGAGAGCGGAGATATAATAAAGAAATGCACAGATATCCAATAATATAACATAAATGTATCAGAGATGCAACCATAAACATAGATATACAGTAATACACGATTTCTATTAATGAAAGAAATGTACAAAGACTGTAAAAATACAGAGTGAAAGACTCGCTAGAATGGTGGCAGCGTATCTCTGAGAAGAGATGTGACGGCTACTCGCATTTGCAAGAATATGATTACAATGAGGCTCTGAAGGCCTTTTTACAATAAATAGGAATGCCAAAAATCCTAGACATCCAAAAACCTAACCCTAGGAGATGAAGCACCAAAAGTCACGTGGGCCCCGTTTGGGTAAGTTAGTACATCAACTTCCCAGGGTCGTAACTTTTTCATACAATCTCTGTTTTAGGCGCATGATAGCCCGTTGGAAAGGTATCGTCGAGGAGATTCATTTTGGGAGAAATAATAGAGTTTTCATATTGCTCCCCGTTTTCCCAAAAACATCGTTTAGGGCCTCAAAATGGCCCCAGAAGTTAAAAACTGCTAAAAATAGTAAATTACCAAAATTGCCAAAAACTTTTTTGAGCCAGTTGGAAAAGGTGGGTGGCCACCGATATCCACCTGGATCAATCCTCCCTCCTTAGGAAGCAATGGTCTCCATTGCGTTGAGTGTCCGGGGGAGAGGGAAAAGCATTTGCTAAATCTGCATCTTGATGAGCTGCTTTCCTTGTTGGAGAAGTTGCGTTGCTTAGCTTGTTGAAGGTTGTCACGAACATGTGGCTGGAAGGGTTGGACCTTTTTAGCCAGTATGGCTACATGAGATGCCTATGTGCAGAAGGAATATTTACGCTTTGCTGCAACCTTGCTGACCTGCTTCAGTTGGATAGAAGGTGCTTGGGGCGAGGTTGTAGTGGTTGCAGTGTCCTTCTATTCCCCTTTTGAACAGATTGTGAAGAAGCTGAATTTTGCAGTATGAGATACTACCTTGCGGCACTGTTTAGATGGAACAATAGTTGGAACTACCTCTGGTATTACGTAGAGATGACCCCCCAAAGTAACAATGACACTACGGGGTCGAGACTCATAAACAACATGGCATCTCCACATATATGGTCGGCCCAAGAGGACATCATAGACATCCAATTGGGCAACATCACATAATACCTCATCCTTGAAGGGTTGGATGCCGTATGTTAATCAACACTGTTGGCTGACACAAAGATCTCATCCTTGGCGAAGCCACCCGATGTTGTATGGCTGCGGGTGTGGTGTTGTCGACAATCCCAACTGTTTGATGACCTCTGCTGAGATAAGGTTCTTCTGGCTTCCGCTATCAATAATAAAATGCAGTGGGGTCCCATTCACCCACATCTATGAATGAAAAAGGTGCTCCCCCTCTTCAAGATCTGTTGGTTCTTCTGGTTGAATTGTTGCAGTCATGATAATAGCAGTGGGGTCAACGTCAATGATCTGTCCTTTACTCGTATTTTCAGAATCAGATTCCAAATCAGGGTTCGACTCCTTGTCTTTTATCTCAGCCACCAATGACTATTTTGAGCGACATTTATCGGTGTTGTGCCAGGGGATTTTATGGAAATCGCACCATTTTTCGGTGTCCTTCTTTGTCTTCCCTTGACCCTTCTTTTCCTATGGCTTGGACTAGTTTTCAGGAGAATGTTTGATAGGGCCGTCTTTGTCATACTTTGGTTGTTGCGGATTTGCAGACCTGAACTCCTGTTTTTTCTGGTGCTTAAATTTCTGCTCGATTTTAACAACATATCGATAAGCAACACCGAGTGATGAGATGTCCAGAAAATTCATTTCAGTTTGGATGTATCTATGTAGAGCCCCATGGTATTTCAGAACCAAATGTCATTCAGAGTCTTTGATACCCAGCTTGGTGCATAAGGTATGGAAGGTATTGGTGAGATCCAGAATTGCTTGGCCCCTCTCTTGCCGCAGTGTGGTCCATCTCATGTACTGGTCCTTATAGTTGCCAACAGGGTAATACTATTCCTTTACCGCATCCATAAAAAAATCCCAAGTGGGCTCGGCCCCATATATTCCAGAATCCTCTATGGAAATTTTCTCCCAGTAAGTTTCCCACCAATGTTTGACACGGGGGAGAGCTTTAAGGAGTGCAAAGGTGATATTTTCCCTGTCGGAAAAATGGTGAACAAAGAAATAACCATCTAGCATATTTAACCATTTGTCTAGGGCATCCACATCTATTTGACCTTCAAATATGGGGATATCAAAATTAACCTGTACCTTGAAAGGAGAGGTGCTTCCAAAGTGGCTATTTGATGAAGATGTGCCTGTTGCTATCGACAGATGTTGAAGGATGTGGGAAAAATTCTCCATCATTTCGTCCCTCTGTCGCATGTGTTATCGAACAAATTGGTAGGTGTGGGCACTAACTGATCTCCCTAGATCCACCTAGATCTAGAACAAAACACACCAAAACATGACGCTTTCCTTAAGTTTTAGATATTGAATTTACTAACTAAAGAGGGATGGGTGACATACCATTTAAATGTCGCTTCCTCTCGCTATCGCCATCCTAGCTTCATTCCAATGCTCATACAATGATGAACCTGCAAAAGAACACAACCAACCAAAGTGATAGCAATAGCATAAACTCAATATAAACCTATGTATGTGATCAAGGAATCATACAATAAAACACAACAAGCTTTATAGGAAAGAATCATATTACTGTATCATATTAAATGTGAAAGAGGGATTACAACCATGGCCTTGATGTCGTAAGATCCCTTCCAACTGTCCTTCATTCCCCACACACTTCCACTCCAAGAATTATGAGACCATGGATCTGATAGCCACTCACAATCTATCTTAACAAAGCAAATCTCAAAGCCACTCCAACCAAGCTAACAATCCCAAGCCAAAAACAACTTAGCCCAATCCAAAAGCTCCAAGCTCCAAAGCTAACCAAAGCTCACTTTCTCCATGATAACTCCTCTCCTTTTATAAGTTGAAGAGGATAAGGTGAGGAGGTTAGGATGATCCCACTAAATCATGAAAGCGAGTAAGATCCAAACCATTTGGATGCCACCTCACCATGGAAGTTTCTCCTTCTAGAAGATTCGAGAAAACGCTTGTTTTTCCCACGTGTAGGCATTCTCACACCCTGTCTATAGAGCAACCTGCGAATAGTTCGCACCCTAGCTATGATGCAACCTGCGAGAATCAGGCATTCTCGCACCTTGGCTATATAGCAACCTGCGAACTTCCTTTTTTACAGGGTTTTTACAAGGGAAAATGCAACTTCTTTTCTCAGGAAAATTTCTTCTCCCTTCTCTCTTCAGGAACTCGGGCCACTGACCCCTCTGAAGGCAACATATAGGTTTACATCATTAACGGTCATAGGGATGATGAAAATAATGTGTAACAACGTGAGAGCTTGCTCAAGCAACAGATTTATAGGATCGTCTGCTTTGTCGTTTTTCTTTTCTTCTGGCATGGAGGGTTTCTTGGGAGTGCAGGAGCGATTGTCTTCAAGAGAGATAAGCTCGAGACCCAACTTTATATACTCGAACCTTGTCAGGGACATGCACTGAAAAACGATCAAGAGCAACCTACTCTGATACCACTGATCTATATTATTTTCGGCACAAAATGAGAGCGGAGATATAATAAATAAATGCACAGAGATATCGCAGATATCCAATAATATAATAGAAATGTATTAGAGATGCAACCATAAACACAGATATACAGTAATACATGATTTCTATTAATGAAAGAAATGTACAGAGACTGTAAAAATACAAAGTGAAAGACTCACTAGAATGGTGGCAGCTTATCTCTGAGAAGAGATGTGAAGGCTACTCACATTCATAAGAAGATGATTACAGTGAGGCTCTGAAGGCCTTTTTACAATAAACAGGAATTCCAAAAACCCTAGACATCCAAAAACCTAACCCTAGGAGATGAAGCGCCAAAAGTCATGTGGGCCCTGTTTGGGTAAGTTAGTACATCAACTTCCCAGGGTCGTAACTTTTGCATACAATCTCCGTTTTAGGCGCATGATAGCCTGTTGGAAAGGTATCTTCGAGGAGATTCATTTTGGGGGAAACAAAGGAAATTATATTATTGCTCCCCATTTTCCGAAAAACGTCGTTTAGGGCCTCAAAATGGCTCCGGAAGTTAAAAACTGCTAAAAATAGTAAATTACCAAAATTGCCAAAAATTTGTTTTGAGCCAGTTAGAAAATGTGGGTGGCCACCAATATCCACTTGGATCACCGGCCACCCAGGCCGGGCCACGATACATGATAGAACACTTTCATTCTCTCTGCGGAATATACTGTAACATACCCAACCTCCAACTGAGCTATGCCACATAAAATTTTCGAACTTCATGCAATTAAAACATATACACATAGAACCTTTGCGGAACTTCATAAATAAAATGTAAACAGACAAATACATTATGTAGAAGCATGAATTCATACTGAAATAACAATAAACATAGACATGCAACATATACAGGAAATACCCATAAATATACAGACAGTTATAACCATGCATAGGATAAACCCATAAAACTGAACATGTAAATAATAATGCAGCATGTAAATTTATCACACAATTGGCACTTATCTTGGTAAGAATATCACTAACTGCGTGCAAACCTTCCACGAACCTCCCAGCCTTAGATCACACTGCTCATCACTCTCAGCAATGGGTCACCCCCGAGCTGTGACTAAACTCCACCCGGGTAAAGGGATTCCTAACCAAGCTAATGGCTTATAGACAACAGGAAATGCTCTGTCACAGGTGCCTATTCAAAATAATAGCCTACAATCCCTCATTTCCCACATGCCTATTCCACCCTAGGAAGTGTGCCCCTTCTTTGCTCAACAGTCCTTCGGCTACCCCACTTCCTTTCCGGGCTTCAGCAACAGGCCGGATAGGAAGTCTTAGAGCCCTGTACCTGTAGTTTAGCACCTTCAGGAAGCAATTCCCAACAATTCTCTCACCCAGAGAGAAATTGATCATGGGCTTGACAACCCACCTCTTCAATATCCCACAGGCCCGACAACCCGCTTTTTCAGTCCAGCTCCCAAGCTAACCAACTACTCAAAACAGGTATGGTTGTGGATACAAGTTCAGGTACAGTGACATGAAGGTACGAAGGATAGCTCAATGGGTGTGTGAATGCTCATGGATGATTGACTGGATGAATGAATGATGGAAGGAATGATGGAAAGAATAATAGGGAAATGAACTAAGTCCCAACAATATGTATGCATGTCCCCAACTTGACACTTGTCATGTTGGGAGCTACTTTGGCCCACTTGTCCCCAACTTTGGAACTTAGGATAAAATAACTACCCATACTTTATACTTTAAGAAATATTAATATAATATTCCTTTTTGGCTTAAGCTCCCTAGCTTAGCCCTTTTCCTTAACTTTTATCCCCCCACCCTTTCCCTAACTAGTGGAGTTTAGTCCCCCATACTCTTTTATCGTGGTCCGTCTGTGAGCAATGATGCATTTTATATTAATGTTGAGACATATACAAAAGTAGGTGCACTGGCCTTTAACATCTAGGCTCTTCGGCCTAATAATCACAAACCTGGCTCACCAGCCTATAAAACACATCATATACATAAAGTCTCCCTGGCCTCAAAATCGCGCGCACTTAAGTTGTTGCACGCGGTATCCAAGAATGTGCACATTTCTTCATTTTACTGCGTAGTACATGCACGCACTATGCCATGAAAGGTGCATACAAAAATGATATCAACAACTCAACAACTTAGGTGCATTTTCATTTAGATTACAATTGGGTTCAACCTAGGGGTAGTACAATCCCCTCCCCTTATTTATGCACTGTCCTCAGTGCATTAAGTACACACATATCCAACACAAATTTCAAAAATCCTCAAAAACATGTGGGTATTCTACCCGCATTGCATCCTCATGCTCCCAAGTAGCGTCCTCAGGACCGTACCAAGTCCATTGGACCTTTACAAGCCCTATGGCTCGATTCTGGAGCTGTTTGATTTTCTGGTCCAGAATGTGTACCAAATGCACTTGAAAAGCGCCTTCTTGCTCCACCTGAATCACATTCTAATCAATAACATGATTAACATTAGGTATATATTTCTTAAGCATTGATACATGGAATACGTTATGAATAGACATAGATGCAGACAATGCAATCATATAAGCTACTAGACCAATCCTTTCTAAGATTTCAAATGGCCCACAATAGCGGCTGCCAACTTTGAATAATTTCCCAACTTCAGGGAACTTTTGTTGGCCTTTCCTTTCAAGAATACATGGTCCCCCACTTTAAATTGCTTGTGAGTTCTTTCCTTATCAACATAGCTTTTCTGCCTGTCTTGGGCAACCTTTAAATTTTGTTTTATTTTTATCATTTGCTCCTCCATTTTCCTGAGCAAATCTGGCCCAACCACCGTTCTATCTGCTGGGTTATCTCAGCGTACCGGTGTGTTGCACTTTCTGCCATAAAGTGCCTCAAATGGGCTCATATTTAGAGATGCTTGGTACCCATTGTTATAAGTAAACTCTACCAAGTGTAGGTAGTCTTCCCATTTTGATGGTTTATCCATCACATACATCCTTAACATATCCTCAATCACTTGATTCACCCTCTCTGTTTGTCCATTTGATTCTGGTTGATAAGCTGTACTAAAATTCAAATTTGTTCCAAATCCATTAAATAATCCTTTCCAAAATTTTGAGGTAAATTTTGGATCTTTGTTAGACATAATTGTCTTGGGTATGCCATGTAATCGAGCAATTTATTTCATATAAACATCAACAATGTTGGCTGCCTTGTGAGTGAGCTTAACTGGAATAAAATGGGCAGCTTTAGTAAGCTTATCCACCACTACCATGATAGAATCATGTTGCTTGTTCTGGGCAGTTTAGTGATGAAATCCATGGTTACAACTTCCCATTTCCACTCAGGAATGGGTAATGGATGTAGCAAACCAACTGGGTGTCTATGCTAAGCTTTTACCTTTTGGCATTCCAAACATTTGGTAATAAAATCAACAACCTCTTTCTTCATGCCTGGCCAATAATATTGGCTTTTGATAGCTGCAATAGTTTTCTAATATCCTGGGACATAAGGTACATTATGCATTTCTCCCAATATCATATTTTTCAACTTCTGGGAATTTGGTACATAAATTATTCCCATGTATATGAGAATTTCATCATTATCTAGCTTGTACTCTTCAATTTTCTGTTGCAAAATACCTTGCTGTAATTTTGCCATTAATTCCTTGTAATGCAAATCTAAATTTGCAGCCTCTAAAATTCCGTGTTTCAAATCTGATTGGTACATGTTAATGGATGTAGAATGCAATTCATGCACTCTTCTACTGAGTGCGTCAACCACTTTTTTCTCTTTCCCCTTTATATGCTTTATATCAAAGTCATATTCACATAGAAATTCTAACCATTTGCTTTGTCTAGCATTTAGAGTTGGTTGATCAAATAAATATTTCAGACCATTGTGGTGTGTTCTTAGCTCAAACCTTTTCCCCATGAGGTAGTGTCTCCATTTCCTCAAGGCATGCACTATGGCTGCCAACACCAAATCATGAGTGGAATAATGTCTTTCATGCTCCTTCAACTTCCTTGATTCATAACATATAACAAACCCATTTTGACTGAGGACTCCACCAAGTCCTTCTTTACATGCATCTGTGCATACAATGAAGTCTTCATTTGGGTTTGCAATCCTTAGTATTGGAGCACTTGTTAATAATTGTTTCAAGTGTTGGAAACTATTTTCACAATCCAATGTCCACTGGAACTTCACACCCTTCTTTTGTAAGGAAGTGATTGGGTGTGTAATCCTTGAGAATCCTTCAATGAATCTCCTATAGTAGCCTGCAAGGCCCATGAATGATCTGACCTCTGTCACATTCTTTGGCACTGACCATTCTCTAATGGCTTCTATCTTCTCAGGATTCATTGCTATCCCATCCTTTGAAATGATATGTCCCAAATAGTGAATCTGCTTCTGATAAAATGAGCACTTGCTCAATTTGGCATACTACTGATGCTCTCTTAATACTTGCAAAACCATCCTCAAGTGATGCTCATGCTCTTCTTCTAACTTGGAATATACAAGGATTTCATCCAAAAAGACAATGACAAACTTGTCTAAATATTCTTGGAAAACACCATTCATTAAGCACATGAAAACAACTGGTACATTTGACAACCCAAATGGCACCACTGTGAACTCATAATGACCATACCTTGTCCTGAAGGTGATCATGATGATATCTTCCTCCTTAATCCTTACCTGATGGTATCCTGACCTGAGATCTATCTTTGAAAATATCTTGGCATCCTTCAATTGATCAAAGAGACCATCAATCCTTGGCAGAGGATACTTGTTCTTTACAATCACTTTATTCAATTGTCTAAAATCAATGCACAATATTAATGTCCCATATTTCTTCTTCACAAAGAAGACTGGGGCACCCCAAGGTGACACACTTGGGCATATATACCCCTTCTTCAGAAGCTCTTCAAGCTGCATTTGCAACTCCTTCATCTCTGGTGTACTCATTATGTAAGGAGAATTTGACACTGGAGCTGCTCCAGGCATTAAATTTATAGAGAAATCAATATCTCTCTTTGGGGGTAGTCCTGGTACCTCCTTGAACAAATCTTCAAAATCTTTCAGGACTGCATGATCTTCCAGGTTTGGCACCTTATCCTTAGGTGTCTCTTCTATATGAGCTGTAAATATTTGACACCCTTTTCTGTAACATTTCTTCAGCTGGAATGCTGAAATTTCTCTAATGGTTACTGCCCTGGGAATTCCCTGCACTTTCCTTAGGTTCCCTTCCTCGTCCAAGCAAGTAAATTTCTTGTTATGACAGTCTAGAATAACATGATGTTGGTCCAACCAATCCATCCTAATTAGATAGTCATAGGAACCTAAAGGCAAGATGTTCAAATCTGCCTTGGTGTTCAGTCCATTCATGTCCATAAGACATGACTTAACCATCTCATTAACTTTTCTTTTGGCTCCGATATCCAGCTGCACCAACCAAGATTTTCCATGCTTGCTTCTTGAAAAATGCAAACTTTCCACCATCTTAGGATCTATATAACTATGACTAGCTCCTAAATCAATTAAAATAGCAATGGTTTGGTTGTTGATCATATAGGCATTTAGCTCGCCTTATGGTCTCCTCCAATGTCTTGGGATCATCATACTATATTTTGTCACTGATAAATGATGGGAATCCACTCAAATACCTCTGAATATTAACTGTCTCATCCTTGATGAAAGAGACATACTTCAACAGTTCTAAAAAACCTTCTCTCATATTCATCTATTGTCATACTCCCAAGCTTGAGTTCAAAGAACTCTTTCATTTTGTTGTCATAGTATCTCTTAGTCAAGTATTTCTTCTCAAAATACTTCTTGAATTCCCTCCAAGTAACACTTTTCTCTTTAATCTGCTGCACCTACACAAGCTGATCCCACCACATGGATGCATTTTCCTTGAGTTGATAGATGGCAATTCTACCTTCTGCATGAAAAGAATAATTATGCAATTGAAAATACTTTTTCATGCCCAACAACCATGTCTCTGCATCTTCATCCTTCTTGTGCTCATCGTCAAATGTAGGAGGTTTGATTTTGTTCATTTCTCCTTGTAGCTCATCCACCCCAGACCTCTTATGCTTCCTGACAGGGGATGGACTTGAGCTACTGTTTTCCTTCTTATTGGAATGCCTCGGGGAGTGATGGTGATGTATGCTAACACTTATTGTTCTTCTTTTCTCATCAGGATGCCTGTGACTTCCATATTTTCTTGAGCCACTCTCCCTATTCAATTTATTTTCTATTTTGTTCAAGCTCTACATTAACTTCATGTTGAAGTCATCCTGTTGCTCCTTGGCTCTCATAAGCCTTTCATTATCATCTTTATGGCTTTGGACATCCTTCTGCAAATTTTTAATGGTCTCTACCATATTCATGTTTTCATCTCTTCTTTCTCCATGTCCATTGGAGTTTGTTCCTTCAATGCCCAAATGGACATCCATCCCTCTGATTTCATCTTCCTGGTTGTAATTACCTTGTGCCTCTTCCATTACTATGGACTTTGTGGTGATCCTGATCTGATCTAGTTGTTGTTAACTTTGCAAAATGTGCATCCAACAAAACTTTATCAGGCTAACTGTTTCAACAATTCATGAAAAATATGAACCATTTTGGTTCAATAATATATCAGAATTCTTTCTTTTGATTACCTAAAAAATCGAGTGCTCAGATCAATTTTCTGGGTGAATATTTATATTCTACTATATGAGACCTTTCCAATTCCCGTTTCCATGCTCAATTCCGAGTCTTCAGCAGAAAGTTATGGTTATTTGAAATTTGTCCATTAATTTTTCTGTTCATTTTTCAACTTGGCGCAACTCTGCGCTGTAATTATGCATTTTCGCACCTACTCCATTGGATTTTTCATAGGATCTCAATTGGGTTTCTTCATATACATACTATGGATATTATGTCCAAGTTTCACCTCATTCTAGGTTCTGGGCTGCTAGTTACAGCTTGCTGAAGTTCTAGGCCAATTCATGTTTTTGGTCCAGAATGCTATTGGTACCTTCTTTGCCATATTAAACATCTTTAACATGCCCAAAAATTTAATTTAGCTCTGGGAATGTCTTCTATGGTTCAATATATTTCCATTGACTGCTCCTGCGCCTCAATCTGATTCCGGAGTGAAAAGTTATGGCTCTTTGAAGCTACCTGGGTCTTAAAATTTACCCTCCACTGTTTGTGCTGTAACTTTCTCATAAAAGCTCCGTTTGACGAACGGTTTACACCATTAGAAAGATCTCTCCGGGATGTTTTATTTGAGCTACAGAGATAGAGTGTGCCTTGGTACACTATGTTCTCTTTGTTTTTGAGTAGCTAAAAATCCTGTTAAGGCCCTAAAAAATGCACTGCAAAAAGATGACGTTGGAACAGTATAAAATGTCGCGAAAATTCGCTGTCGTTCACCCTCCAAACGACTTCGCGCGCACAATTTCAACATGTACACCCATATATAGCCTGCGCAGCAACACCACAAGGTAAATCATGCTTCACGCACCTATAAACACTGTGCACCACTTCTCTGTCGCATCAATAACTTGCGCGCACTACTTTTGTGTCGCGCGCCAATATCCTCCGTGCGCAATTTTGGTTCTTGTAGTATTACCTGTTGCACGTAGTTTTTGTATCACGTGCTGATATTCTGTGTGCATTTCACTCTACGCACTGCACCATGCCAAAGTTTAGTATGCCAGCTCCACGCACCATTACTTTGCGTGCACCATTAACTAAACTGTCGCGCGACAACATATACCCACATTGTGCGTGCGCCAACAAAGCTTCTCTGCGCATTGCCAATACTGCGCACACCACGCGCACCATTATTATGTGTGTGGACACCGCGCAATGCTAAATTTAGAGTGCGCACCTGTACACCAACATTTTTCCGCGCGGTGACAAAATTTAGCGCGCGCACCCGCACACCAACATTTTTCCGCGCGACGCCAAATTTTAATATGAACGCCTGCACGCCAATATTTTTCCACGTAGTGCCCAATTTTTTATGTCACAATATTTTTACTGCACAACATGCATTTTTGGTGCGCCCACCTGCGCACATTCATTTTTATGTGCATCAATTCCTTGTGAATTCCGCTGCAGAAATTGAGGCTTTTTCCTAACCTTTTCCCCAATTTACCAAAGACATTCTGCAACTATGAAATTCGTTCAATTTCACCCCGATAACACCAGTTTAACCTCTGCAACAACAAATCGCTGTGGGTTGACATTTCTGGAACGAATTTACCCAAAATTAATTCACAAATTGAGAATTTTAATTACTAATCTCGCTCCATCTATCATGGCTTCACTGTAACTTCAAATTCGACCAATAAACCAATCTAGAACAAATATTAAACCAATAATATCTCACCACTTGGCCGAATTTCTCCATTTTCTCATGAATTTAACAACAAAAATTGGGGCTTTTCCCAATTCCGCATCGTTGCTTCTAAAATTTACCATGGACGCTCTGTGACTTGAAATTTGGCCACTTCGAAATCAATCCTCTGTGAAATTTCGCTTCAACTCAACTTGTTCGGCCCATCCAGGCTCAGTGTTGAAAACTGAAGCTCTGATACTGTTAGTCTCTAATTTATTCTTGGTTTAGTGAGAAACCCTTGTCCTAAACCTTCCTTACCCATTCTTCATTTTCTGTTTTCAATCGATTTCAATTTTTTGATTTTGGTATTTTGTGGTTTGCATTACAATCTTTGATAATTTATTTAAGTTTGATTTTGAAAACACATTGTTTAAAATTGAGGTGTCTCCTTATATGCCGTTTGAATTTCAATTTTCAAGTTTTGCTAAGTTGTTAAACATGCTACGGAAATAAGCCTATTCCCATAGCGCCAAATAATCTTGCCATGATATGCGCCTGCCATCCCGATTTTGTTTTGATGACATGAATTGTGGATTGAGAGTTCACATGCGTCCACGAAAGCTTGGCAATCATGTCCAAATCTGACGGTTTCAGAATCTAATTGCTGTGTACGCGCGCATAACTCATTTCAAATTACCCGTTGCTTGATGATCATTATATGTTACCTGTTCGAGTTGGCTTATTTTAGGCTTGTAGTGAGGAATGCAGGTATCCATTCAAAGCAACGATATACATTAACAATTGCAGGTGCCGAATTTGGAACCCGAGGATGACAGTTGCAGAATTGTGTTTGATGGTGCCAGAGAGGAGCGGATAGGTTTCCAGAATAGAACCAAAAGGTGTCAAACTTCTTGAAGCCTATCCTCAGATGGCTCAAAGGTTCAGAGACGTCAGGTGGTTTGAGTTTCTCACCACTTTTCAGGGTTACGATGAGCAGGTTTCCATGGAGTTCGCTCTAAATTTCGATGGTCACGAGGTCGAAATTAGTAAGATGTTGATGCTAGTGATAGAGCAGACTATCACAAAGGCTTGCAGGCTGGTGGTTGGAGGGGAAATATGGTGGAAGAAAGAGTACGTGGTTATTGAATTTGTAAATCAATTCCTCCTTCCAGATAAGCAGAATCCAGATTGGAGAAGGGGAATACCTCGCAGCTGGGTTCGACCCGAATGGCACACTGCTCTGGTCGTGATTCAAAGGTACATCACCTGCGAAGGAAGGTTTTCATTGGTCTATATCTACCATATCAAAATACTAATGCACTTAAATGGTGATTACCCTTTAAATCTCACTTATTTTCTGCTTAAAAGCTTGACAAAGATGTCCAAGAAAGTGCAGTCACTTTCTACCAATGCTAAAAGCAGTCTTTTCCATCAAGTTCTGATTAAAACCCTAGTAATGTTTGCTTTGAACAAATTACAGAAGCCCTGGAGCTGGCTCACACAATCCTTAAACCCTATCACTCATTCCAATAAGCAGAAGAAAGGTAGAGGGAGGAAGACCATCACACAGAGGCGAGATATGTCTGATGAAAACTCTGTGAAAGATGAGTCTTCTTATATCAAGGTGACTAGGAGGAGCAAAAGTAAAAGACCTAGATGGGAGCCTGAAATTGAAACGTTTCCCGAGGAAGATGTTAAAGGGGAAACAGATTCAGATAATGATCTTGCTGCTCAAACTATAGTCAAGCTGGAAATGCCATCAACTAGCAAAAGAAGTGCTGCAACCAAAGGGAAAAAGGTTAAAGGTGTGTGTGTATCACAGAAACCTCGAAGAAATTCGACTAGAGTTACCAAGAAGTATAGGCTGAAGTCAAAGGCAATGTTCAATCCGTCAATCAAAGAAGAAAACACCATAATCGTAGAAGATGATTCTGAGAATGATGAAGCAAGTACAAGGAAAAGGGCAAAAAGGACCCCATTGCCCAAGAAATCTATCATCAAAGGAAAAAGAATACTTACACCACCTATAGGTCCTATAACAAGAGCCTCAACTATATTAGCAAAAGCTAAAGAGATGGCAAAAGGCATCAATGAATTCCCTGAAGAAAAATATGATTACTTAGAAGACTCATATCACTTACCAGATGTACCTGGAGCTTTAGATTCATCAAGTTCCGAGGAAGAACATAGCTCAGAATTAGTCTCAAAGTACCAGGTTAAAGCCAAGGAACCTAGTGTTTCCTTAAACCTGAATGAAACTGCACCTTCTGAAGAATGCTCAGGATTCAGAGTTAAGATTAGAACTGATAAGGAAAAGATCAAGGAATTTCATAAAACAATAAAACAATTAAAGAAGGAGAAGGCGCAGATAGAACAGTGGAATGCTCACCAGGAAGAAAGGATTCAAGGTCTTAAAAAGAAGAAGAAAGAGCAAAGGGCATTGCTTAAAGAATTTAGGGAGATTAATTTCAGACTCTACTGGCACAATGTTGTGCTAACCACAAAGCTCAAGCAGAAAAACGCCAAAGCCACTGCTGTGATTATATCCTAAAGGTAACATGGAGATTTGTTACAATCATGTTTTAATGTTTTCCAGGAAATATGGCAAAGCCTACTCATTTTGGTCAATGAAATGCTAAGACTTCGATTTGTTTTACATAATCAAACAAAATTCCTATTTAGTAGAGTCAAATGTAATGCTGGCAATATTTGCTATATCAAGTTATTGAGTTGTGATCTATTTTGGGGTAGTAGAAGTTATTTTTGGGTGAAATACCTTAGGAGTTAGATACTTTTCGATTCTAGTCATTAAAGGCTGTACTAGATGATAGGATCTGGAAGTTTTATAGATAGTTTAAATAGACAGAAGAAAGACCATGTTCTCGTCGAAAAATTGGAGATCCAAAGAACCTTTTTGTGGAGCTCATTGTAAAAGGCATTTATGTTCAATTGACACTTAATAGCAAAGGAATATGGATGGTTAGACCTTCTTTTTTCTACTCTGTTATTTCTTTATTCATGCTTGAATTTATTATTCAGATTGCAATGCATTTTGATTCTTGACTGTTAATTTATACAGTGAAAATTTTGCTGTAGAGATAATTTTCAAGTTATGATATCACGCTGATAGTCTTGTTTCTTTATGATATAATGAGACGAGAACTCTTGTGAAGTTTACAAATTGAAGACTTCATCTTCCTTTTTCTTAAATTGGTTTAGTCCATCTATGTGTCTACCTATTATTCAGCCAGTGGGATATGCTATGTTTTGATCTTGATTTTCATGTCATGCTGTAATTTTGACCCAATTTTCAACCACCCTACAAAAACCAAATCATAAAACCATAAAAATACTTTTCAATAAACGAATGATGCCTTAGCTTACCCTCTCATAGTCAAGTGCAACTTTAGGGACTAACATTTTTGGCGCCGTTGCCAGGGAACAAAGAAACGAAGATATCTTCCCCGAGGAAACGACAAGTTGAGATTCAGATCTTGATGGTGAACAAGATTTTAAACATTATATAAAGACTGTGATTATTCACCTGTTGACTCCTTTGTGGTAATTTTGGCTCCTAAAAGAGAAGGTAAAGGACCTAAAATTCTTCTAAATCCTCCATCATCTAATAAGAGACCAGTAACCAGGAAAAATCCAGATCCCAAGCTTGTAGCAGTAATGCCAGATCCTGAAAAGATACTAAGAAAACATAAAGTTCTTTCTGGTCAGTCTTCACTCTCAAAAGGGAAATTATCTTCAGAAACGTCTCACGCAGAATCTTCTGAAATCATCAAAACCCTATCAAATGAAGATTTGAAACCCGAAAGTGAAATTAAGCCTGTTGTTGTGTCTGATATAGTTTCATTCCCTTCAAACGTTTCAGAATTAAATCCAGAACAAAAGAAGTTGCTTATTGAACTCATTAAACATGAATATCCAGACTTCTTGCCTATAACTAAAAATTCAAGAGGTCCCAACATAGGTATTAAGAGTGATTCAGAGATACCTTCGTCATCTTTTTAATCTTTCTCATCTGAAGATTTTAGATCACATTATTTTTCTCTTGAGAATCCTCTATTTCTCAGCCCATTAGCTGATCATAGTCCAGAAGAGAAATCTCCATCTGCTGAAGATCAAGACTCAGTGACAGTACATATAAGTTGTAATACACAAGGGACCCTTTCACCTGCAGCATCACCAATCTTGCTCACTCCCAAAGCTCTAAACACAACTAAAATGGCCGCAGACAGAATGGACCAAATAGTTGCAGCTAGGTATGCTCCCCTGGTACTTCCACAAGTCATGTATGCTTTTCCACCAAATGATTATATGAGAGATTTGCCCAGATTTAATGGAGATGGATCAGTTACTGCTGAAGAGCATTTGAGTTTGTTTTATAGTTTTGCAGACAATTTCAATGTAGAGCATGCTGATGTGTGGATGAGATTATTCGTACAGAGTTTAAATGGGGAAGCAAGAAAGTGGTTCAGGAGTTTGCCTGCTAATTCAATAGTTGATATTGTAGCTTTAGATGAGGCCTTTCTTAATCATTGGGCAGATAAAAAAGACTTTCAATACTACATTACTGAATTCGGTGCTTTAAGGAGGAAACAAGGTGAATCAATACCTGATTTTACCAAAAAGTTCAACCAGATGTATGGTAAAATTCCATATAAGATAAAACCTTCAGAGACATCAGCTAAAATCACTTTTGCCAATGCATTCGATGCCGAATTTTCCTTGTTGCTTAGGGAAAGAAGAACCACTGCCCTCAGCCTGATGCAAGTTGCAACTATATAGGTAGAATCAAACATATTAGCAACAGGCAAATTGAAGTCTAGAAGTGATAGAGATAGAAAAAAGCAAAAGGAAGAGTTGCCTTCATCTTCTAATTCAACATCCGATACTAAAATGGATGAAGTGGCTAAGATGTTGAAAACTTTGACATCTGAAATGGCAAGGTTGAATATGGAACAAAAACAACCCAATAGACCTGCACAGGAGGGCGGTTACAGAAATCCAAATCAGTTCATGAGACCAAACAATGTACCTCAAATCTTACCAAGAGAAAGAAAAAACCAAGATGACCAAAAGGTGTTACCTCCTTTTCAGAATAATGCAGTAGATGAGGATGATACAGAAGAAGACCCTGCAATTCATTTAAATGATTCCGAATCATCTCCTCTACATGTGACACAACAGGAATATGAAGATGCTTTGATTACAAATCAGTTTGAGGAAGGGGATGGAGATGATATTGTCCAGCAGGAACCTAAAGGAAAAAAATACAATCTCAGATTTGGTTCCCAGGCACCTAAAGTAGATCCACCTATTTCTACAAAGAAGGCCAATACTCCAATTAAGACATGGGAAATCAAAGGTGCTCCCAATGTCCAAGCTGATCAACCATTGAAGCAACCTGCCAAGGATAGCACTGCTGATATAAGGGAACTAGATAAAAATGTTTCTATTTTCAATTTAGAACATGAAATCAACAAAATCAAGATTCCAGTACCATTATTAGAACTCCTGAAAACATAACCCTTCAGAAAAACTATCCTTAAGGCTCTGCAGGCTCCAGCTCATGTCACCTTCTTAGATACAGTCAACCTTGAAGATGAAAACCCTGCCATTACTATTGGACGTCACATTGAAGACATAATTGATGCCTCTCCTCCATTTTACATTTCACTAAATATCCATGACAAGATATTGCACAATTGCTTAATGGATTCTGGTGCTTCACATAATGTCATGCCTAAGGTGGTGATGGAAGAATTAGGATTGGATATTACTAGACCATATCATGATCTCTATTCTTTTGACTCCAAGAAAGTCAAATGTCTTGGACTTATGAAAGATGTGGTTGTAACTCTTTCCCAATTACCTATGAAAAGTGTGGTATTAGATGTTATCGTAGCTGACATACCACCAAAATTTGGAATGCTTCTTTCGAGATCTTGGGCAAAGAAGGTAGGTAGCACTCTACAGATGGACCTTAGCTATGCAACCAAACCTGTTTTTGGTGGGGAACAACGAAGATTATACCGAGAAGTCAGATTGGCGTATTTGGCAAGTGATCACGATAATCCCACTAATCATCCTATATATGCTGTAGAAGATGATCTAGGTTCTTCTATTTTTCATATGAATGAGGAAATGATAGAAGTATCAGTCAGAAAGTCAACAACTGTAGTGGGAGATAGTGAAGACAATTTTGTTTGGAAAATGTATTTTGACGGGGCTTTTTCTAAGGAAGGTTCCAGAGCTGGTATTGTCTTCATTTCCCCTACCAAGGAGGTTATTCCTATGCCATATAAACTTGAATTTGACACCACTAATAACATCAGTGAGTATGAAGCTTTGCTGTTAGGTTTGAAAGCTGCAAGAGATATGGGTATAGATAAGTTGTCTGTTTTTGGAGATTCTGAACTTATTGTTCACCAAGTCAAGAATATATATCAAACCAAACAACAAAGATTGAAACAATACATAAATGAGGTGTGGGATTATGTGGATAATTTCTTCTTGGCATTCAATATTACTTTTGTTCACAGGGATTTAAATTAGCAGGCTGACTCTTTCGCATTTGCAGCAAGCAACTTTAAAACTCCAATGTTTCCTAATATGAAGTTTGAAGTTTAAGTCAGACATAGACCCTCAATTCCGGATAATATAAAACATTGGCAGGTTTTTAAAGACGATGAGGAAATTTAGAGATTTTTGAAAACCATTGAAGAGTTTTCTAACATTTCAATTGATCAAGATGACGAAGATGCAGAAGCATAAATACACACTGCAAAAGTTCTTCAAGATACTATTGCGGGTCACAAAATCATTGAACTGAAGACAAACCATCTGCCCAAGGGTTTGGTTCCATTAGAAAGGCTATTCGATCATAATTATGTTTCCAAGAAGGCTGTTATCCAAACAGAAGAAACAGATGTGGAAGACTGTGACATTAGTCCAGATGCAAATCCCAGATTGGTAAAGGTATCTAGGAAAATGTCACAAAAACATAAAGAAGCATATGTTGAACTAATGAAACAATACTCGGATATATTTGCCTGGTCTTGTGAAGATCTGAAAGTGTTTGATAAAGAGATTATTCAGCACAAAATTCCTCTGAAACCTGGATCAAAACCCGTTAAGCAGAAATTCAGGCAATTTAATCCTTTACTGTTACCTATAATAGAAAAGGAGCTGAAAAGGCTGCTGGAAGCAAAAATCATAGTGCCACTAAGATACTCAGAATGGGTAGCAAACCTTGTGCCCGTCAGGAAAAAGAACGGAGAGATAAGGCTCTGTGTAGACTTCCAGAATCTAAATAGGTGCTCTCTAAAAGACAATTATCCATTACCAAAAATGGATTATATCTTACAAAAAGTTGTCAGCGCAAAGAGAATTTCTATGCTTGATGGATATTTAGGGTACAATCAAATATCAGTAATGGAAGAGGACAAAAAGAAAACAACTTTTACCACTCCCTGGGGCACCTTTATGTACGAAAAGATGCCTTTCGGGTTGATGAACGCTGGAGCTACATTTCAAAGGGCTATGGACATAGCTTTCATTGGGGAGAAAGACAAGTTTGTGGTTATTTACCTTGATGACATCACTGTATTTTCAGCATCCGATGAAGAACATTTACAACACTTGAAGCAGACCTTTGAGAAATGCAGGAGGTACGACATATCACTTAATCCCAAAAAATCACATTTTGCCATGGAGGAAGGAAAGCTTCTTGGACACATCATTTCTCCTGAAGGAATTAAAATAGATCCGAAAAGAGTAAAGGCTATTCAGCTAATTGACATTCCGAGAAATAAAAAGTCCATTCAGTCCTTCATTGGTAAGATTAATTTTTTAAGGAGGTTTATACCTAACTTTGCAAAGATTGTCAAATACATCACTGACATGTCGAAAAAGGATGCAGAAATTAAGTGGATACCAGAAGCAAGAGAATACTTCGAAAGGATCAAACAGGCTATTGTTTAGGCACCTATTCTAATTAGCCCAGATTTTTCTAAAGAGTTCATGATTTTTTCATTTGCATTAGAAAATACCATAGTTGTTGTTCTTCAGCAAAGAAGTGAGCAAGGCCACGAGCAGCCTATCTCCTTCTTTAGCAAAACTCTCAGGGACTCTGAATTGAAGTATGATCTAATAGAAAAACATGCCTATGCCTTAGTGAAGGCCTTAAAATCTTTCAGAGTGTATATTCTTCAATAAAAAATTACAGCTTATGTCCCAAGCAATGCAGTCAAAGAAATATTGGTTCAGCCTGATTGTGAAGGTAAGCGAGGGAAATGGATAACCGAAATCCTGGAATACGATCTCACCATAAAACCTACTCAGCTGATAAAGGGACAAGGCCTCGCCAAATTAATGACAGAATCCAATTGCAAAGCAATTGGATTATATCATCTTTCAGACATGACACAAGACTCTTCTGTCCAGATTGAAGAAATTGATTTACAAATAAACAACAAGTATGTTTCTTCAGAATGGTACAAAGACATCGTATTTTTTCTGTTGATTTTTCAATCTCCCCTAGAGTTGGATAAATCAAAATACAGATCATTAAAGTTGAGAGCTATAAAGTACTGTATTGTTGATCATACCCTGTTTTGGAAGGACCCCAACAGTTTTCTGTTGAGGTGTGTGGACGAAAGGGAAGCTAAACAAATCTTTCAAGATCTACATCACGGTGTCTGCAAAGGCCATCATCATTGGAAGGCTACTGCCTTCAAAATTCTTAGAGCAGGCTATTACTGGCCAGTTCTATTCTCAGATATTTTTGCTCAGGTCAGGGCATGTGAACCTTGTCAGAAATTTGTTGGGAAGCAGAAACTTATATCTCTGCCTCTGAAACCAATCATCGCCCATGGACAATTTCAACACTGGGGATTAGATTTCATCGGAGAGATTAATCCTGCCTCCTCAGGACAACATATATGGATTCTTACAACCATGGATTATTTTACAAAGTGGATAGAAGCAATTCCGACTCGGAATACCACAGACAAGGTAATCATGGAATTTCTAGAGGGATATATTTTTTCCAGGTTTGGCTGTCCTAAAAAACTGGTCACCGATAATGCACATGCTTTTAAGTCAAATTCCATGATTGAATTCTACAATAAATATAATATCAAATTGGTTCATTCTACTCCTTACTACCCCCAGGGGAACGGATTGGCTGAATCTTCCAATAAGACACTGATAAGAATTATCAAAAAATTACTGGCAGAAAATAAAAAATCATGGGATTCTAAGTTAAAGTTTTCTCTCTAGACTGATCGTATCAGCAACAAGAAGGCTATTGGGACATCTCCATTCCAGATGGTATATGGGACAGAATCTATCCTTCCAACTCAATTGGGCCTACCAGTCTTAAAGTTTCTGCAAGAAGAACAGGAAGAACCCAATGATGTCCAAAGAAGAATTTTTCCGCTGATTGAAGTTCAGCAGGTCAGAGAACAGGTTAATCAGAAAGCTGTTGCTCATCAAAACAAAATCAAGGCTACATTCGATAAAGGAACTGAGAAATATGTTTTCAATGAAGGTGATTTGGTGTTGATATGGGACGCCAGGAGAGAGGATAAAGAAAAACATGGAAAGTTCGATAATCTATGGTACGGTCCTTTCAGGATAGCCAAGGTAATGAACAATAACACTTTTCTCCTACATAATTTAGACAACACTGGAATTTTTGGGGGCCCAGTGAATGGGAGGTTCTTGAAGCACTATTTCATCTAAAGGCTCACCAGGTTAGAGTTAGTACAGTAGGTTTTCTTTTCTATAAAGACTCCATATACCCAATGGACTTGTTTTTACAGTTATGATGAGAATAAAAGACTAATAGTCGTAGGGGAATCAATGAATCAGAGATAAAGGAAAGGCAATGGTCTGCAGTTCTTGGAGTTTAGTATCAAAACTCCATCCCCAGAAGGAGCCAATGTTAGTCTCTAATTTTGTATTGGTTTAGTGAGAAACCCTTGTCCTAAACCTTCCTTACCCATTCTTCATTTTCTGTTTTCAATCGATTTCAATTTTTTGATTTTGGTATTTTGTGGTTTGTATTACAATCTTTGATAATTTATTTAAGTTTGATTTTGAAAACACATTGGTTAAAATTGAGGTGTCTCCTTATATGCCGTTTGAATTTCAATTTTCAAGTTTTGCTAAGTTGTTAAACGAGCTACGGGAATAAGCCTATTCCCGTAGCGCCAAATAATCATGCCATGATATGCGCCTACCATCCCGATTTCATTTTGATGACATGAATCGTGGATTGAGAGTTCGCATGCATCCACAAAAGCTTGGAAATCATTTCCAAATCCGACGGTTTCAGAATCTAATTGTTGTGTACGCGCGCAGGACTCATTTCAAATTACCTGTTGCTTGATGATCATTATATGTTACCTGTTCGAGTTGGCTTATTTCAGGCTTGCAGTGAGGAATGCAGGTATCCATTCAAAGCAATGGTATACATTAACAATTGCAGGTGCCGAATTTGGAACCCGAGGACGACAGTTGTAGAATTGTGTTTGATGGCGCCAAAGAGGAGAGGACAGGTTACCAGAATAGAACTAGAAGGTGCCGAACTTCTTGAAGCCTATCCTCAAATGGCTCAAAGGTTCAAAGACGCTGGGTGGTTTGAGTTTCTCACCACTTTTCAGGGTTACGATGAGCAGGTTTCCATGGAGTTCGCTCTGAATTTTGATGGTCACGAGGTCGAAATCGGTAAGATGTTGATGCTAGTGACATAGCAGACTATCACAAAGGCTTGCAGGCTCGTGGTTGGAGGGGAGATATGGTGGAAGAAAGAGTACGTGGTTACTGAATTTGTAAATCAATTCCTCCTTCCAGATAAGCAGAATCCAGATTGGAGAAGGGGAATACCTCGCAGCTGGGTTCGACCCGAATGGCACACTACTCTGGTCGTGATTCACAGGTACATCACCTGCAAAGGAAGGTTTTCATTTGTCTATATCTACCATATCAGAATACTAATGCACTTAAATGGTGATTACCCTTTAAATCTCCCTTATTTTCTACTTAAAAGCTTGACAAAGATGTCCAAGAAAGTGCAGTCACTTTCTACCAATGCTAAAAGCAGTCTTTTCCATCAAGTTATGATTAAAACCCTAGTCATGTTTGCTTTGAACAAATTACAGAATCCCTGGAGCTAGCTCATGCAATCCTTAAACCCTATCACTCATTCCAATAAGCAGAAGAAAGGCAGAGGGAGGAAGACCATCACACAGAGCCGAGATATGTCTGATGAAAACCCTGTGAAAGATGAGTCTTATGATATCAAGGTGACTAGGAGGAGCAGAAGTAAAAGACCTAGATGGGAGCCCAAAATTGAAATGTTTCCTGAGGAAGATGTTAAAGGGGAAACATATTCAGATAATGATCTTGCTGCTCAAACTACAGTCAAGCTGGAAATGCCATCAACTAGCAAAAGAAGTGCTGCAACCAAAGGGAAAAACGTTAAAGGTGTGTGTGTATCATAGAAACCTTGAAGAAATTCGACTAGAGTTACCAAGAAGTATAGGCTGAAGTCAAAGGAAATGTTCAATCCGTCAATCAAAGAAGAAAACACCATAATCATAGAAGATGATTCTGAGAATGATGAAGCAAGTACAAGGAAAAGGGCAAAAAGGACCCCATTGCCCAAGAAATCTGTCATCAAAGGAAAAATAATACTTACACCACCTATAGGCCCTATAACAAGAGCCTCAACTAGATTAGCCAAAGCTAAAGAGATGGCTAAAGGCATCAGTGAATTCCCTGAAGAAAAACAAGATTACTTGGAAGACTCAGATCACTTACCAGATGTACCTGGAGCTTTAGATTCATCAAGTTCCGAGGAAGAACATAGCTTAGAATTAGTCTCAAAGTACAAGGTTAAAGCCAAGGAACCTAGTGTTGCCTTAAACATGAATGAAACTACACCTTCTAAAGAATGCTCAGGATTCAGAGTTAAGATTAGAACTGATAAGGAAAAGATCAAGGAATTTAAGAAAAAAATAAAACAATTAAAGAAGGAGAAGGCACAGATAGAACAGTGGATTGCTCGCCAGCAAGAAAGGATTCAAGGTCTTAAAAAGAAGAAGAAAGAGCAAAGGGCATTGCTTAAAGAACTCAGGGAGATTAATTTCAGACTCTACTGGCACAATGTTGTGCTAACCACAAAGATCAAGCAGAAAAACGCCAAAGCCACTGCTGTGATTATATCCTAAAGGTAACATGGAGATTTGTTATAATCATGTTTTAATGTTTTCCAGGAAATATGGCAAAGCCTACTCATTTTGGTCAATGAAATGCTAAGGCTTCGATCTATTTCATAGAATCAAACAAAATTCCTATTTTGTAGAGTCAAATGTAATGTTGGCAATATTTGCTATATCAAGCTGTTGAGCTGTGATCTATTTTGGGGTAGTAGAAGCTCTTTTTGGGTGAAATACCTTAGGAGTTAGATACTTTTCGATTCTAGTCATTAAAGGCTGTACTAGATGATAGGATCTGGAAGTTTTATAAATAGTTTAAATAGACAGAAGAAACACCATGTTCTCATCGAAAAATTGGAGATCCAGAGGACCTTTTTGTGGAGCTCATTGTAAAAGGCATTTATGTTCAATTAACACTTAATAGCAAAGGCATATGGATGGTTAGACCTTCTTTTTTCTACTTTGTTATTTCTTTATTCATGCTTGAATTTATTATTCAGATTGCAATGCATTTTGATTCTTGACTGTTAATTTATACAGTGAAAATTTTGCTATAGAGATAATTTTCAAGTTATGATATCAAGTTGATAGTCTTGTTTCTTTATGATATAATGAGACGAGAACTCTTGTGAAGTTGACAAATTAAAGACTTCATATTCCTTTTTATTAAATTGGTTTATTCCATCTATGTGTCTACCTATTATTTAGCCAGTGGGATATGCTATGTTTTGATCTTGATTTTCATGTCATGCTGTAATCTTGACCCAGTTTTCAACCACCCTACAAAAACCAAATCATAAAACCATAAAAATACTTTGCAATAAATGAATGATGCCCTAGCTTGTCATCTCACAGTCAAGTGCAACTTTAGGGACTAACAAATACCATGTTGTAATGTCCCCAACCACCCAGGCCAGGCCACGATACACGAGAGAACACTTTCATTCTCTCTGCGGAACATACTGTAACATACCCAGCCTCCAACTGAGCTATGCCACATAAAATTTTAGAACTGCATGCAATTAAAACATATACACACAGAACCTTTGCAAAACTTCATAAATAAAACATAAACAGACAAATACATAATGTAGAAGCACAAATTCATATTGAAATAATAGTAAACATAGACATGCAACATATACAGGAAATACCCATAAATATACAGACAATTATAACCACGCATAGGATAAACCCATTAAAATGAACATGTAAATAATAATGCGGTGTGTAAATTTATCACACAATTGGCACTTATCTTGGTAAGAATATCACCAATTGCACGCAAACCTTCCACGAACCTCCCAGCCTTAGACCACACTGCTCATCACTCTCAGTAGTGGGTCACTCCCGAGTTGGGACTAAACTCCACTCGGGTAAAGGGATTCCTAACCAAGATAATGGCTCATAGACAACAGGAAATGCTCTGTCACAGTTGCTTATTCAAACTAATATCCTACAGTCCCTAATTCCCCACATGCCTGTCCCACCCCAGGAAGTGTGCCCCTTCTCTGCTCAACAGTCCTTCGGCTACCCCACTTCCTTTCCGGGCTTCAACAATAGTCTGGACATGAAGTCTTAGAGCCCTGTAGCTGTAGTTTAGCACCTTTAGGAAGTAATTCTCAAAAATTATCTCACCTAGAGAGAAATTGCTCACGGGCCTAACAATCCGCCTCTTCAATATCCCACGGGCCTGACAACCCACTTCTTTAGTCCAGCTCCCAAGCTAACCAGCTACTCAAAACAGATATGGTTGTGGATACAAGTTCAGGTATAGTGACATGAAGGTACGAAGGATAGCTCAATGGGTGTGTGAGTTCTCATGGATGGTTGACTGGATGACTGAATGATGGAAGGAATGATGGAAAGAATGATAGGGAAATGAACTAAGTCCCAACAATATGTATGCATGTCCCCAACTTGACACTTGTCATGTTGGGAGCTACTTTGGCCCACTTGTCCCCAACTTTGGACCTTCCACCTCTCTTTCTCTCTCAATTTCTGTAATCTAAATATTGCGTGGGTCATCTTCATCTGGTGCTTCCTCTTCCACATGATATCATAAAAGTAACTCTTTGATTGTGTGTCTGTTTTGTTGTTGATATTCTGTCATGATTTCAACCTCTGGTTCATTAGTAAATATCATTCCATGTATCAGCTTCAACGCTGAATCCATGTTGGGGTTCTCATGTTCAAATGAGAAGGTTACTGCAAAATTCTACTGTAAGCGTATCCATTCTGTAATGCCTCTGCTCATCTCCTGGTCTATGTACCAGTTCCCTAGGATTCCTTCGAATGTATGGATAAAGTGATGAGTCCATTCCTCTGGTGGTGTCATCCTCCATTGTGCTTTGCACTTCTCTAAGTGTTCAATTGGTGTTCCTTGTCCATGATACCTCTACATTTTATTTCTCCCTTGCTCTGCACCAAATCTAATGCGTAGTAGTCATTTACATTGATACCAGTCCTGGATTGTTTCTTTGTGGGCACCCCACCATATTTCAGGTGTTGCCTTGAGTGCAATATATAGGTCCAAGAGCCTCTGATTGTCTACCAATTCCTCTTCATATTTAACTCGTGAAAATTGGGAGGTTCTCTTATCTCTGTACCAACCCACCTTACTGTGCAGTGTATTCTTGCACACCTTCTTGTGGAAACTTCATGTAATCTTTGTTTCCAATTCTCCAAACCTGTGTCTGAGTCAAAAACACATGATGTAATGATACTCCAGCTGAGTATCCCATATGCAGTTGGGTTAACATAATATTCTTCTCGCAAAGTGGTTCTGTACAACGGGTTTATTTCCTCTAGATATAAACAAGTGGGCTCTACAAACCTTTCTCCTTCTGATGGTTCCAATGGTGCAATGACTCTATATTCACCTGATTCAAATGCCATTTTTCTTGTCTTCAGGTTGATTATAGCTTGGTTATCAAATGCCCAATCCAATCCAAGCAATGCTGGGTAAGGTGTTGTGCCATCTACTATCTCTATTACTTCAAAATCCGCCATAGTGCGCACTCCATCCAAATCTACTGTCACACCTTTAAGCCTTCCAATTGGTAATACTCTGTGTTGATTTGATAATTTTAACTGGACAGGTGAATAGCCTAGTGTGGGTTCTCCCATGCACTGCCATGTCTTCTTAGGTAAGACATTTACTTCAGAGCCTAAGTCCAGTATAATATCTCCCATATTGAAATCTCCAATATTGGCATTCAATCTGAATTCTCTGCTTGTCCTTCTTCTAGTATGGAAATGATTGATTGTTTTCTATTCTAACTTCCCTTCCTCCTCCATGTTGCATATTTCTAGCATATTTTGTAAAACCTTAATAGATGATGGGTCATTCAATAACTTAACACATGATTGCAGAAAAGTTTTTATGGTACTTACTTTCTCTAAAGGTTGTCCTTTACTGGTATGGTCCATTGAGGAGGGCATTTTGTACATTGGTGAGTTCCGAGTTTGCTGTGTGACTGATATAGACGCAAAATTTTTCTTGATAAACTCTTGTCTGGCCTCCTTGAATGTTTCATTTTCTTTCTGTGCATCAAACTGCTTATGTGGCTCAGTATTCTTCTTAACCCATTAGTGTTGTGCTGGATCTTGTTTTACTGTGTCAGTTCCTGTCATGGATCCTCCTCGTGTGACTATATTGATGTTTCTCCCCTCCTCCCTGGCTTCTGCAAAAATCCACTAGACATTCTGGTTGTTCTGGTTCCTTTTTTCTTGGATCTTCCCCAAAAGTGTCAAACAGTCTTCTGTGTCATGATCTTCTGTGCGGCAATACATACATGTCGTTGGCGGGAGTGGACATTCCCTTGCATAATGTCCCGGTTATTGGCAATTATGGCACACTACGGGTCCTCTGCCTTGTCTAAATCCTCTTATACCTATTCCTCCAACTTTATATCCACCTCGATCTCCGCATGGTGCATTATATTGAGGTACTTGGTTATACTGCGCGGGGTTATACTATGGCTGCACATTATTGTACTGTTGTTGCACAATGTTGTACTTCTATTGCGCATTATTGTATGGTGGTGGTATCTGGCTGAACTGAGGTGCAACTTGTCCTATCATCATTTCTGCTTACACCCTATAAGTATCTGAAGTTCTTTCTCTCATCAGCTTCATTGTCCTACAATCCTTATCATCACGACCCACTGACTTGCAAAAATTGCAATATGAACTTTTGGGAACTGTCTTATACTTCTACATCATTGGGAAATGATATGGATCATGTCCATGTGTCTTGCAAATCTCACACCATGGTTCTCCTGTTGGTAATGGGTTTGGAACCCCTGTTTCCATATACTGCGTGAAAGTTGGACATTCATTCTTATGGTGTCCTTCTGTCCTGCATAAGGTACACCAAACAACTTCTCTTTTCTCTTTACCCTTAGTCTGGTTAAGTTGAAATGTTAGATTCTTCAGATCCTCCTTCAACTCCTCTATTTCTGGATCTGTCTGCTGATATTGGTTCTCTTCCAGTTGTAAGGCTGCCCGCAAATCCTCTGCCTGAGTTTGGAACTTCTGCTGTCTTAATGGGTATTTTCAAGTGTGGTAACATTGAGTTTATCAATAGATGCCTATGTTGCATATTAGTCATTGCATATTTCAAATTTCCTTAAAGATGCTTAAAACTTCGATCAATATCCCAAACAAACTCGCCTGTTTTTTGCCTGATTTCAATCATTTCATTCATATACTGATCCTCTGAGCTAGTCTTCTGAAATTCATTTATCAATAGTTTTTTCACGTCTGTAATAGTCCTTATTACTTCTGGTGGACTGTTTACATCTACGCTCATGTACCAGTCCAGTGCGTGGTTTCTTAGCGTGATAGCTAATTGCGTGAGTTTTGTATCCTCATTTGTGATCTGCTTTGCTTCCCAGATCTTCTCACAGATGAATAAGTGATTTTTAGGGTCCTCTGATGCCTCTCCCCAAAATTCTGGTCACCTGATCCTGGGATCATGTCTTGCCATTTTAAACTGTGTTGAACTACTACCTCCATGCAGTGTAGATATTTGAATGTTACTTCCTGAACTGGCTCCTCCAACTGCTGATCCTGTTTGGATGTGTTGCCTACTGTCTTTATTCCACTAAAATTCAATTTTCTAAACGCTGGTGTTTTTTCTTGTGTGTTAGTCGCACATGGGGTTGTAGGTTCCACACTGACGATGATATGGATTGGAGTTTTGCCTTCTGTTCCTACCCTTTGACCTCTTGTTTTTCTTTCATATGTTGCATGCAAGATTTCCTCAATCTACTCCACAACCCATAGATACTCTAGCTCTTCTTCATCACTTGCCAAGCCCTCTCTATCAACTATGGCTCTCTTCTTGTTATTCATCTTATATTGGTAGGGTACTCCACTGTGCATCTTTCCATCTTTTGCCATTATTTTCTTTATCTGGTCTTCCTCCATCATGATTGGGTCTATGGCCTCCTTCTTCTTTCCCTTATCCATCTCTTCCTCCATTTTTCAATCTCTTGTCAGTGCTTCCCCCCTCCCCCCATGCACACAGGGAAGTTCAGTTGTCTGATTCCATGGTCATCACACCGTTGTTATACAATAAAATATTGATTGATGTATACAACGATCTAATGTACCTACCTCAGAGTCCCTTTAGAAAATCCTTCTCTGTTGTGGTGTAAGACTTCCCTATATCTACTACAAATTCAGTGATAAACCCTACAACAATATGGTCTAACCAGAAATCGATTGTGCGTGTAAATTTGTTATTAACTTGTTGTAACTACACGATCTCCACATGATTCCACTCCAGCTATCTGATTCGATTTGTAGGGTGGTTGTCTTTTAACCTTAATAACCACTCTTGCAACAAATGCGGGAAATCACAGAAAAATACCTCATGCAGGTCTCTAAACACGTATTTGTCGAGATATTTGTGCAGTGTTAGTCTAGGGTTTCTGTTGTCCCTCTGCGCAAACTCGAGTTCTTTTGTTTTCAACCATCTTTCGATCTCCGCCTTTGTTGGATTTCGTGGACTGAACATTCCCTTTTATACCTTCATTCTCCGCGTGTTTCTTTCACAGATCCCGTCGACTCAATCCTATGCATTTCCAATCGGAAACAAAACCATTTGTTGGTTTAGATCTCTCTCTTCTTACTCTTCTTGGGTTGACCTATGTTAAGATTTGAATAAGTTTCCAACAAAACCCTATAAAACTATCGACCCTCCTGGTAAACCAGAAGGCAACGCTGCGCGCAGAGCACACAACACGATCTCACCCGAGATAGCTTTGTGGGTGACTGCAATACCCAGGTGTTTGCAGTCTAGGAATGAGTGGGGATATGGGAGGGTATTCTATCTTTCTTTATGCCTTAAACTTGTTCTTGATTAAAGTATTTCTAGAATTCATTCATTCATCTTTTAGCCTTACGCATGCATGTTGATACATCTAGTTAATCATTCATTCATGAACTAACCATTAACAAAAAGTAAGCATTCAATAAAACATCACATATAGCACAACTTTTACCTTGGTTCACCCCCTCCTGGGCTACGTCCGCAAAGATTTGGCTTCTCTTCTCTTTTATTTAGTCTGCTACAAAATCTGGGGCTGCGTGCATTACATATTTAATCATACAATCTTGATGAGGTTAAGGAACCTCCGTGAGGCAGACTAGATCACACCAGGCTCCTCAGTCTGTGATCTAACCCTCAAAACCTAGCTTATTCGACTCGTTTTACCGCTCAATAGTAACCAAACCAACAAACTTACAACAACTGAACCTCACTAATCTTACAACAACTGAACCACAACCAACACCCCACAACCTAGACCTCCTAGATTCTTATTTATACTATTTTATAGGCTTATAGCTATTACAACCTTTGTCAAAATCCCTAACCCTAATATGGTTAGGCTTGTTAGCCTCCTCGCATGTGGATTTTCCTCTTGCATGCTGCTTTTCCTTCTTTTTTTGCATGCTTCTTTCTTGCCAGTTGTTGCGCGTGCTCCAAAATTAGGTCTTTCCTTCCAAAAATATATGTCTTTCCTCAAAATAGGACTACGCCCAACATCCTGCTTCCCTTCTAGGGATCCAACATAGGTCGAATAAGAATTCTCAGAGATCTGTGGCTCCAGGAACTCCAACTGCTATAATGGAGTCTCCAAGCACCCTCCAAGCCTCACACTTAGGGAAACCTATCCCAAAGAAATCCCCCTCCAGGGTGTCGTGGCCGCAACAAACCCCCTTTTTACTTTTGCTTTTACCAGCAAAAGGAAAAGGGTCCCCTACTAAAATTTTGATCCTATTACCTAATCCTCTATTGTTGGATCCTATGTTATTTATTCCCCTACCTTGAGAGAGTTTGGGGGTTTGATCCTGGTTGATGATTGTCTTTGATATTGGTTGATTGCCTCTTCTTATCTTATAATATTGGTTGTCTTCATGACTCTTCTGTGACTGTATGGTTCAATGATCTAGCGTATGTCTTGGATGAGTTTGATGTGATTTACTAATAATTTTTCTGAGTTACTTATTCAAAGTCTACATACTCCTGCTAGCATGTGGTGCCTAACATCTTCATCTTTATACTCTCATATATTGGACAACACTTAGACTTGAATTGTGAGGTCACTAATACTTTCTATGTGCTGGAGATTAAGTGCATGAAGCTGTCATGATAGTAGTTAATCCAGATCATAGATGGTTACCTTCGAAAAACCTCTCCTCCTCATTTTCTTCACTTTTTAGTACTTGTTCATAAATTTTCTTAAAGGCAAGGAAATATTATGTTTCTCATGTGTTGGTAAATGTCATATTAACCGCATAACTAATTTAGTCTCTTTTTGTGGTTGCAGGAACAAGTTAGCATAATATATTTTTTCACGATTGCTCCAGCCTTGAGATGCATGTGGGGGAATCCTTTGATCTTCTTCCCCTTTTAGCCTTCCCTTTATTTATTGAGTGTTCCCTCTCTTTTCTTCTATCATTCTCTATAATTAAACCTCTTAGTTGGATTCTACTATTCAATAGATTTCCAATGCTTGTAACCATACTTGAATCCGAGTTCCGTATCAAAATTTATGGCTTCTCGAAGTTTCCTAAGACTTCACTCACCTTTCCACCTCACTACCATGTGGCATCCATGTGGTTCCCTCTCACTTGTGTAATCTTAAGTGGTGTTGATGTAGCAGCCATTACCTATCCTCATCATCTTTGAGATCTACCTGCTTCACGTCCTTCCAGTCTTTGGACCACATTCCCCGATGACAACGCCGATGCCACCTATCCTCCTTCATCGTCAGAGCTATATTCACTCATGGCTTTCGACTGCCCCAACTCCATTCCCTGATGACGATAGATCCAACGGCTCTTGGAAGCCAAAGATCAATGGTCCTTATCCCCTCGGTGACTCAAGTTAGTCGACATTCAACCAACCCAAACCTCACTCAGCCGCCATGCTGGCGTCCTCAGACACATGGCACTGCCACAACCTATCACCCGCATGACACATGCACTCATCCTCAATTTTACATGTGGACTGATGAGGATATACACATCATCACAGGACACTAGAACTTATCCTACCAGGTGTTGAAACACATCCTCCCTTGTCGTTGAAAATCCATCTTTGTCAGTGATTCTTCCATTCTCCCTCATCGTCGACGATCCCTCGTTGTCGACACTCATTGACGTTAGGTGCTTCCATAATCATCGACGATCCCTTGCAATCTAGTACCTCCTCCTCGTTAGCGATCCCTCATCGTTAGTGCTCCTTCCATCCTTGCTCCTCACTGGAGTGGGGCCATCTCTAGTCCCATGAAATCACAAGCTTACACATGTTACCCCTTAGGACATGCTAGCTACCACATTGATATCCTAGAAGAAGATCGATGGTTCAAATTCACCCGCAGGCTAAATCAATGGTTGTTAAGTGACAATTTTCAAATGACTATAACTTTTGCTACATGTGTCGGAATGAGGCCCATGATACCTTGTTGGAAAGGTATCAAACAAAGGAACATATTGGTATAGGTATCCAAGCTAGAAAAATGACAGATGATTACCGAAAATGTAGAAAACAAGCACCCAAAGATTTGGGGGGGTGGGAAATTGGCCATACCAACTTCAGGAAGCCATATCTGGAGCTACGAGCAACAAAATCAGGCACATGAAGGCTCGATGGAAATCTAGAAGAGTGAATAACAAGCTAGGATATGAATTTATAGCTGATTGAAAGCAAAAATGGCTCAAAAATTAAAAACACAGGTGAAACCTGAATTCAGATGAAAAACCGGGTGTGTTGACTTGAAATCGTCATATCTTGAGCTGCAAACAACTAAAGCGAGCCAACAATAGCTCAATGGAAAGATAATATAGAGGAGAATAAACCATAATGACCACATTTTGCAAGTTGAAGCCAAAAACTCCCATACACTTCTGAGAAACAAAAGAGAACGCAAATGGACACATGCAATGAGTGTTTTTATACAGATATCATTTGTAAATCGTCTGAGGATGAAAATAATAACTCATGAGTCTATTCAATTTCTCTGTGTAACACTCACATATGTCCATTTTCAAAATGAGAGAAAAGAAATAGAAGGAAATGAAATGAACAATCATGAGAACTGAAGAGTCTCTCTCTTATCTTATAAAAGAGAACTCATAGCATAGGGAGTGAACTTTTGTTATTTGTAACAAAAGATGGTACTATTATCTCTGAGTAACAAAGAGCATGAGGTATTTTGAAGTCATAACTATTTGCAAATGCTTGTGGGGCTATTTTGCACTTGTATTTGTGGTTTAGGTTTTCTAGGTATTGAGCATATGAACTATTTATGTGTTTAGTATCTAGAATCATTTGTTGTTGTGATTTCATATGACTGCAGGGACGATGTTACAGATTCTATCTTCAACTATTTGAGATGATTTCTACAATATTATTGTGCTAACATGTCTAGGCCGTCATGAACTATTTATGTTGTTTAGATATTACCTTTCAATGTACTCATCTATTACCTTTGCTCCTGGGATAGGTTAGAAGTAGTTAGATTAGATTAGTTTCCTTTATTTAAATTAGTCTTAGAATTATTTAGAAATCTTTGGAGGGAAATTCGTTGTCTTTCTCCTTTTTATTCTTTTAATTCTGAGTGGAAATGAGACATATAAACTCATGGGAAACACTGTCCCAAATGAGAGTAAGTGTAATACCCCTAGGCCGAACCCCAATTGTAAATGTAAATATAAATGTACTTAAGCCGGTGAGCTGTTTGATATCATTTTTTTTCCATGCACCTTCTATGGTATAGTGCGCACATGTACTGCGCACTAAAATGATGGAGTGTGCACATTCCAGGACACTGTGAGCATCAAACTTAAGTGCGTGCGATTTTGAGTCCAGAGAGTCTTTGTGTATATGTTGTGTCTTGAGGCTGGTGAGCCAAGATGTAGAAAGGACAATATATCTGTAATGTAAATGCAAATGTTAATGAAAAACACATCACTTCGACATACCAACCATGTAAAAGAGTATGGGGGACTAAAATCCACTAGTTAGGGAAAGGGGGCTAAAATTTAAGGATAAGGGGCTAATCTAGGGAGCTTAAGCCAAAAAGGAATATTATATTAATATTCCTTAAAGTATAAAGTATGGATAATTATTTTATCCTAAGTTCTAAGGATAGGGACAAGTGGGCCAAAGTAGTTCTCAACATGATAAGTGTCAAGTTGAGAACATGCATACATATAGTTTGGACTTAGTTCATTTTCCATGATTCCATCATCATGCACTCCCTCATTCAACTGTCCTCTATACGTTCCTGCCACTATACCTATACCTATACCTCAATAGCTTAGGATCTGGACAAAAGAAGTGGGTTTTTAGGCCCGTGAGAAATTCTCTCTAGGTGAGAGAATGATCAAAATTTGGACCAGGGGTCAAAATTTAGCTCAAAAATCAACGTTCTTGGAATTTCCTCAAAACGAACGAGAGCGTAGCCCTCATCATCATGAACCCAACACAACTCGTTTCGTCTCAAACGAACATCGGGAGCGAGAGATATAGCGATCTGTTCGAATCGTTAAACAGGCAAAAAAAGGACGCTGACTGGGCAGTTCGTACAGGCTGACGTGGCAGAGGCCGTACAGGTGACGTGGCGTGAAGTACGCTGACAGGGAAGCTAGTGATGTGGCATGTGATGATGTGGTAGAGTTTGGTTGGCAGTTGAGGGTGAATGACATCTTGACACATGGCATTGTTTGGTCAAATGATTGGGTGCCACGTGGCCCAATCATGGGCTGCCACGTGGCACCCCGGTATTTGTTGTTGTTTTGTTTGTTAAAATGCATTGGAGTCTGTGGGGTTTGACCCCCAGACCTCCCCACTGCATAGCGCTTTCAAAAACTTTGACCGACCAATGGGCTATCGTTTATGCCTTGTTGTATATATGCTCCGGATTATATTTAAAATGAAATGTTTGTGTGGTTTGGGCCGCGATCGGGCCGGGGCTTAGCCCCAGCCCTTGGTCGCGCGCTTTTTCATATGTGACCCACGGTTATATGTTATGGTATGGGTGTGCACGTTTCATATGTGGTTCAAAATAGTTGTGTAACCAAATAACTTCCCGCTAAGTGTCACTTTATTATTTGCCTATGGGACGGAGCCCCATTTTAAAACGCGCGTGGTCACATTGACCCATATGCCCAACGGCTTGGCGGTTGGGGGTTTTAGTTTCGCTAACTGTTCAATGGTTTGCACTGTTTTGCGGTTGTGCGTGGTGCTGGGTTTTCACGCTTTAAATTGCGTGTGTGTCAGGTTCATGGAATAAGGGTGCGTTTTGTAGATGCAGAGACAACAAGCTTGAAGGGGGGACTTCCAGGAGGCCTATCTTCTTCATCTTTTGGCCGATTGAGGTGCCGTAAAAGATCAGCTAGGGGTTTTTGGACATCCTGGATCCATTGGAACTATTATCAAGGCCATTTGAAGACTTCTTTTGTAGGTTTTTCACCATTGAAGTTTCAGGAAGCTCTAGGGAGCTTGAAACCCTCATTGATTGAGGTCATGTTTTGGTGAGTCCAAGTTTGTTTTCTATGACTGAATAGTCATTTTTGGCTAATTGTTATGCTCTGAACACATTGGGACAGGTTTCAGAGGCTTTTGAGGACTTTTACAGGTATTTTTTCCAAAGAGAAGCTCAGGGAAGCTTATGGCCACATGTAGAAGAGGTCATGCCCAGATGAGCCATGATTCATTTTCAAAGTTCTATTAGTCATTTTTGGGGTTTTTATGTGTTCTGATCCCAATGGTACAGTCTGTTTTTCCATTGGAGTTGAGCAATAGATTGTAAATTTTTTTTTGACAAATTAATCCCAGAGAGCCAAGTCCATTGATGGAGGCTCAAGGAGATGTAGCTCGGAGAGGGGTGAACTCCTTTGTCATCTTGTTCTTGTTGTGAGTTTGATGGTTTATTTGCTGCAAGTTATGTTGTTGTGTATTTATTTAAAGTACATTTTTAACCATTTAAAAGAACATATCCTCACATATGAACATTCAAAAGAAGATTCATAAACTTAACAGATGATTTTATCTTGCATATTTTTAACACATGAAGCAAGGTCCTGTAAAGTTTATTTTTAATGAAGTAGAGGGTGCTTGCATAGCATAACAAGTCAGCCTTCTATTTTCAGATCAGGTGGTATCAGAGCATAGTTTGTTTTGCTCATGTGTTTGCCATTGATAGCTTGACATTTAGCTATTGGTTTTTGTGCAAGTTTTGTGTTGAAGTTGGATATCTTCCAAGGATGGAGGAAGATTCAAGCATTGATAGTTCTCATACATCTTCATTATCTAAATTCTTTGACAAAGAAGAGATTCTAACCATGAGAGATTTGATGAAAGAGATGTGTGAAGACAGAAATGAGAGCATTTCCCTTGAAGATCAGTTGATGGCCACGAAGGAGGAGAAAGACCAACTTCTTGAAAGGTTGCATGAGATGGAGATTCAACTCCATGAGGCAAAAGAAATCCTTACCAAGTACATGCATGAACATAAGGTATGCAATGTTAGTTTATCTTCTAATTCCTCTCAAGATGAATGTTTTGGTGTTTTTGAAAAGCACACAAGAGGAATAGGGTCCAAGTTATTGTTAAAAATGGGCTATGAAGGTAGAGGTTTGGGCAAGCATGCACAAGGCATTGTTGAGCCTATTGTTGTTGAAGAAAGACCTAAGTATTGTGGTCTTGGGTATGAACGAAGAGATGGAGCAAATTCCAAAGTCGAGGAGACAAGGAAAAAAGTTCCAAGAACAAATTTTGTTTCGAGTTCACCTCCTCAAGAAGGCTATAAAGGTGAAAGTTCAAGAACTTTTGTTGAAAGTTCAATCTCTCCAGCATGCAAGGTTTGTGTTCAAAATGAATGCGAATGTGTGAAACGAAAGAGTTATGACAGTGATGAGGAAAAGAACACTGTTGTTGGTCTTCAAAGGAGAGCTTGTAACTCTTCAAATTCACCTCCTCAAAGAGGCGATAAAGGTGAATGTTCAAGGTATAATTCTGCTTATCATTCAATTGCTTTTGATTGTGTTAAGCATGATAAATTTGTATGTAAAAATGGAAGAAATAATCCATGTACATATTGTGGTTTATATAACCATCATGTTTCAAAATGTTGGAAAAGATTGGCCACTTTCAGGAAACTTTATAAGCAAAGACAATGTGAAAAGAGGATGCAAAAGATTTGCACTCATTGTCAGAAGAGGGGTCATCTCATTGACCAATGTTGGACATTGCATCCAACCATTCATCCACGGCACAAGAAGCAGTTGGATAAAGAGATTGGCAAGAATGGAAGTGGAGATTCCATCATCGATGTGTGTCAAGATGATTCACAAGAGGACAATTTCCAGTAGAAAAAATCATCGTTGAGTTGGCTTGGTAAGAAATGGTTGGATTTCTTGCGCAAGTAAGGCTTGCATTTTTTGTTGTAAATGCACTTTTTAGCCTTATGTGTGCATTTATGTTGAAAGTATGACAAGTTGCAGTAGTTTATCATAACTTGTATGATGCAAGTTGCATGTGAAGGCATTCTCATTGTTGCACAACTTCGCCATGAGGATGTAAAAGATGGATATGATGTTCACTTGTTACATCCATATTTCTTTTTCATATTTAGCTCTTATGTACCCACATGTTACGGGGTTTATGTACTTATGTTTGTACTGGAAGGAGAATTGAAGAGTCATGCACATGCATTTGTTTTTGTGTATGTGTAAGCAGTGAACCTGGTGATAGTTCATCATGAATGACTCATGATTGTAACATGATTGTGTATCATGTTTGTCGACTTGTCATTTTGGAAGGTTGATATGTTTCAAATGAGTTTCGACTTGTGTCGATGTTGTCTTGACGACTATGTTGTGTCGATCATGTTTTTCGACTTGTGTTTAGTCGATGGTGTTTGTTGGCTTGTAAGTCAATTTTGAGTACACTGAGATGCAGGAAAACACCATGTACTTTGATGAAGTACAAGATGTGATAGTTTGTTTGAAGAGAAAAAAAACTTTGTTGGCATCATTTTTCAGTCTTGTATAAATTGGTTTTCAAGATTGATGGTTTTCTTGGCTTGTGACAAGATGTCGCAGAAAATTTTTTTGTAGCCATTGGAGAGATGATTGTGTTGATGCCAAAGAGTTCACAAGAGGGACTTGATTCTCAGTGGGAAGGTTGGCACTCTTCCAAGCACAAAGAGAACAGTGGGTCAACAGCAGCCAGAGAATAGTGGTTTAAGGACATAGTCAGTTGTAGTGCAAGGCATGTCAAGGTATGCAGATGATTATCGGAAAGACTTTTCAAGTAGAATCAATTGATAGAACTTGAAAGCAGAGGAGTATTGAAGCTCAGATAGATAATCATAAGCTTTTGCGGGTCCAAAAGCCTTTCAGTGGGAAGGTGTGATCAAAATCTGGACCAGGGGTCAAAATTTAGCTCAAAAATCAACGTTCTCATAATTGCATCAAAATGAACGAGAGTGTATCCCTCATCATCACGAACCCAACACAACTCGTTTTGTCTCAAACGGACGTTAGGAGTGAGAGATATAGCGATCTGTTCGAATCGTTAAACAGGCAAAAAAAAATCGCTGACTGGGCAATCTGTACAGGCTGATGTGGCAGAGGCCGTACAGGTGACGTGGCGTGAAGTACACTGACAGGGTAGCTGGTGACGTGGCATGTGATGACATGGCAGAGTTTGGTTGGCAGTTGAGGGCGAATGACATCTTGACACGTGGCATTGTTTGGTCAAATGATTGGGCGCCACGTGGCCCAATCATGGGCTGCCACGTGGCACCCTGGTATTTGCTGTTGTTTTGTTTGTTAAAATGTATTGGAGTCTGTGGGGTTCAACCCCCGGACCTCCCCACCGCATAGTGCTTTCACAAACTCTGACCAAACAATGGGCTATCATTTATGCCTTGTTGTATATATGCTCCAGATTATATTTAAAATGAAATGCTTGTGTGGTTTGGGCCGCGACCGGGCCGGGGCTTAGCCCCAGCCCTTGGTCGTGCGCTTTTTCATATGTGACCCATGGTTATATGTTATGGTATGGGCGCGTGCATTTCATATGTGGTTCAAAATAGTTGTGTAACCAAATAACTTCCCGCCAAGTGTCACTTTATTATTTGCCTATGGGATGGAGCCCCATTTTAAAACGCACGTGGTCACATTGACCCATATGTCCAACGGCTTGGCGGTTGGGGGTTTTAGTTCCGTTAACTGTTCAACGGTTTGCACCATTTTACTGTTGTGCACGGTGCTGGGTTTTCACGCTTTAATTGCGTGTGTGCCAGGTTCATGGAATAAGGGTGCGTTTTGTAGATGCAGAGACAACAAGCTTGAAGGGGGGACTTCCAGGAGGCCTATCTTCTTCATCTTTTGGCCGATTGAGGTGCCGTAAAAGCCCAGCTAGGGGTTTTTGGACATCCTGGATCCATTGGCACTGTTATCAAGGCCATTTGAAGACTTCTTTTGCAGGTTTTGCACCATTGAAGTTTCAGGAAGCTCCAGGGAGCTTGAAACCCTCATTGATTGAGGTCATGTTTTGGTGAGTCCAAGTTTGTTTTCTGTCACTGAATAGTCATTTTTGGCTAATTGTTATGCTCTGAACACATTGGGACAGGTTTTAGAGGCTTTTGAGGACTTTTACAGGTGTTTTTTCCAAAGAGAAGCTCAGGGAAGCTTATGGCCACATGTAGAAGAGGTCATGCCCAGATGAGCCATGATCCTTTTTCAGAGTTCTATTAGTCATTTTTGGGGTTTTTATGTGTTCTGATCCCAATGGTACAGTCTGTTTTTCCATTGGAGTTGAGCAATAGCTTGTAAAATAACTTTTGACAAATTAATCCCAGAGAGCCAAGTCCATTGATGGAGGCTCAAGGAGATGTAGCTTGGAGAGGGGTGAACTCCTTTATCATCTTGTTCTTGTTGTGAGTTTGATGGTTTATTTGCTGCAAGTTATGTTGCTGTGTATTTATTTAAAGTACATTTTAAACCATTTAAAAGAACATATTCTCACACATGAACATTCAAAAGAAGATTCATAAACTTAACAGATGATTTTATCTTGCATATTTTTAACACATGAAGCAAGGTCCTGTAAAGTTTATTTTTAATGAAGTAGAGGGTGCTTGCATAGCATAACAAGTCATCCTTCTATTTTCAGATCAGAGAATTGTCAAGAATTGATTTCCTGAAGGTGCCAAACTGTAGCTACATGGCTCTGAGACTTCCTGTTTGACTTGTTGCTGAAGCCCCGGAAAGGAAGTGGGGCAATCAAAGCACTGTTGAGCAGAGAAGGGGCACACTTCCTGGGGTGGGACATGCATATGGGGAATGAGGGACTATAGGTTGTTAGTTCGAGTTGGCACCTGTGACTGATTTTTTCCCGTTGTTTGAGATACATCATCCTGGTTAGGAATTCCTTTACCCAGGTGGAGTTTAGTCCTAGCTCAGGGGTGACCCACTGCTGAGAGTTTTGAGTAGTGTGGTCTAAGGCTGGGAGGAACGTGGAAGGTCTGCATGCAGTTGGTGATATTTTTACCAAGATAAGTGTCAATTGTGTGTTAAATTACATGTTGCATTATTATGTATGCGTTTATTTTTTTGGGTTTTTCTTGTGTGTGATGCATGTGTATTTTTATTATTATTCTATATGAATATGTGCATTTGTATAGTTTCTATATGTTTTAATTTTGTATATAGTTCGAAAACGTTATGTGGCATAGCCTAGTTGGATGTTGGGGATGCTACAATATGGTATCAGAGCTCTAGTTTTCAACACTGAGCCTGAATGGGCCCAGCAAGTTGAATTGAAGCGGAATTTCACACACACAAAAAATAAAATTTCGAAGTGACCAAATTTTAAGTTACAGTGCATCCATGGTAAAAATTAGAAGCAATTGTGTGGAATTGGGCAAAAGCCCTAATTTCTGTTGTTAAACTCATGAGAAAATTGAGAAATTTGGCCAAGTGGTGATATATTCTTAAGTTAATATCTATTCTAGCAAATTCAAACCTAGAATTGGTCGAATTTGAAGTTACATGGAAGCCATGATAGATGGAGTGAGATTAGTTGATTCAAATTCTCAATTTGTGCATTGAGTTTGGGAAAAATTCATTCCAAGAATGTCAACCAACAACGATTTGTAGTTGCATAGGTTGAATTGGTGTTATCAGAGTGAAATTGAACAAATTTTATAGTTGCAGAATGTACATGGTGAAAATTGGAAAAGTTTGGCAAAAGCCCCAAATTTCTGCAGCGGAATTAATGAGAAATTTATGCGCAGAAAAATGAAGGTGCGTAGGTATGCACACTAAAAATACGTCATGCGCAGTGAAAAGTTTGTGATGTGCAGAAAATAAGGGTGCGTGGTTGCGCGCACTAAAATTTGGTGATGTAGAGTACAAGTTGGAATGCACAAAAAATAATGGTGCACGGGTGTGCACACTTAAATTTGGCAATGTGCGGTGCAGAATTGGCAATGTGCAAAAAATAATGGTGTGCGGGAGTGCACACTTAAAAATTTGGCACTGCGCGGAGAAGAACTAGTGAAGCGCGGAAAAATAACAGTGCACGGATGTGCACACTAAATTTAGCATTGCGCGGTGCAGATTGGGTGGCGCATGCGTAATATTGGCACACGATGTGTGCACACGCATAATATTGGTGCGCGCAGTGTGCACACACATAATATTGGAGCGCGCACACATAATATTGGAGCATGCACATAATATTGGAGCATGCACACATAATATTGGAGTGCGCACACATAATATTGGTGCACGCACAATGTTGGTATGCAATGCATGCATGCTGAATATTCATGCCGCACGACGGTTTAATTAATGGTGCATGCAGAGTACTGGTGTGCGGTGGGAGCGTACTAAATTTTGGCATGGTGTGGCGCATAGAGTGCAATGCGTGAAGAATATTAGCATGCAACAAAAAAATTGTGCGCAACACGTATTAGTGCATGAACCAAAATTGTGCATGGTAGATATTGGAGCGCGGCATCAAAGTAGTGCGCACCATATATTGGCGTGACAAAGAAGTGATCCACATTGGTTATAGGTGCATGGAGCATGTGCTACCTTATGGTGTTGCTGCACATCCTAATATAGGCGTACATTTTCAAATTTGTGCGCGTGAATTCGTTTGAATGGTCTACAACAGCAAAAAACCAGTGAATTTCTGTGACATTTTACACTGTTTGAAGGTCATCTTTTTGCAATGCATTTTTGAGGCCCTAAACAACGTTTTTAGCTACTCAAAAACCTCGAGAATAGAGTGTACTAGGATCTTTGTACACTTTGTCTTTTCAACTCAAATGAAAGATCCCAAAGAGAGATTTCTAATGGTGTAAACCATTCGTCAAACAAAAAATTTATAAGGAAGTTACAGGACAAACAGTGGAGAGTAAATTTTAAGACCCAACTAACTTCGAAGGGCCATAACTTTCTACTCTAGAATCAGATTGAGGCATAGGAGTAGTCTATGGAAAGATATGGAACCATAGAAAACAGTCCTCGAGTTGAGTTAAAATTTCGGGCATGTTAAAAATGTTTAAGATGGCACAAAAGGTACCTGTAGCATTCTAGACCAAAAGCACTAATTGGCCTAGAACTTTAGCAGATTGTAACTAGCAGCCCAGAACCCAGAAAGAGGTGAAACTTGGACAGACTGTCCAAAATATGTATATGAAGAAACCCAATTGAGCTCCTGACAAAACTCCAATGGATTAGGTGCAAAAATGCATAATTACAACGCATATTTGCACCAAGTTGAAGTGTGAATAGAAGAATTAATGGTCATGGAGAAGGAAAGGAAGAAGACATGAATATGATGGAGACCATTGAAAATTTACAAAGGATGTCCAAAGCCATAAAGTTCATAATGAAATGCTTATGAAAGCTAAGGAGCAGTAGGATGACTTCAACATGAAGTTAATGTAGAGATTGAACACAATAGAAAATAAATCGGATAAGGAGAGTGGCTCAAGCAAATCAAGAAGTCACGGGTCTCCTGATGAGAAAAGAAGAACAATAAGTGTTAGCAAGCATCACCATCACTCCCCAAGGCATTCTGTAATGTCCCCAAGGCTGAGCCCTGTTGCAAATCATGTCTACGAAGTATAAAGCTTGCATTATGAATTGTAATTATGTTTTATAGGCTGGTGAGCCAAGTTTATATAAGTTGGTGGGCTTATGTGTTATTAGGCAGGAGAGCCTAAGTGTTAAGGCCGGGAGCCTGCTTTTGTATATGTAATCATGCAGAACATTAATAAAAAATATAAACACCACTGCGTGTAGACCAACCACGATGAATGAGTGATGGGGGACTAAGCTTCCACAGAGTAGGTAAGGGATTGGGGGCTGGAAGGTTGGAAAGAGAGGCTAAGTGTTGAGCCTAGGGGCTTAAGTCCTTGGGAATAATATTTTAATATTATTCCAAAAGCCATGTGAAATATATGTTTTGTCCTAAGTTCCTCTCCAGGAACTTAGG
>JASDQU010101544.1:138894-150354 GCA_032191745.1 Picea mariana
TATTCTGAGAGAGGAGACTGTGAGAGAAAGAAGAGGAAGTTACAGCGGGTTTTGTTGTAGGTTGTATCCCTTCATTTGCTGGATAATAATAAAGGAAGGACCTGGCAATTTCTCTGGTGGACGTAGCCCACACTGGGTGAACCATGTATATCTGTGTCTCTCTTGTATTGTGTGTCTTCTGTGTTTTGTTTCTGCATTTGTTTTATTTTATTGCTCTGCGGTCCTGTTTTTCTAACAGTTAGAATTCAGAGGTATTTGAGTGGGTTGCCATCATTTATCAGTGACAAGATACAATATGATGATCCCAAAATATTGGAGGAGACCATAAGTCGAGCTAAATTCCTTTACGATTAACATAAAGGAAGGGAAACTTTCCAAAAATCGTGGGAAGACAAGAAGAAAAACAATATGGAACAGAGGAATAAGGGGACTAAGCCACCATTCTTCAAAAATAATCCTTAGGGATAGTCAGCTACTAGAGAACCCAGAATGACCGAGACAGTGGGGAAAAGACCAAGGTAGCCACCTATCCAATGTTGGGGTTGTGGGGAAGATCATATGTATAGATATTGTAGTCACATAGGTGAAAAAGTAAGGATTGTTCACAATGTACAGCAAGTTGATACAATGGAGGACATGGGCAAAAATGTTCCTAAGATCTATGCAGCCTTGGACAACAAGCAAGATAAGTTTCAGTCACGTATGATTGAAGTGGAAGGTAAGATCAACAACCAAATCATTGTTATTTTAATTGATTTAGGAGCTAGTCATAGTTATATAGATCCTAATATGGTGGAAAGATTGCATTTGCCAAGAAGCAAGGTTGGAAAATCTTTGTTGGTGCAGCTGACTACCAGAGCTAAAAGAAAAATTAATGGGATGGTTAAGGTATGTCCAATGGACATGAATGGACTAAGCACCAGGGTAGATTTGAAAATCATACCTTTAAATTCCTATGAATTCCTAATTGGTATGGATTGGTTGGACCAACACCATGCTATCCTCAACTGTTATAATAAGAAATTTACTTGATTGGATGAGGAAGGGAACCTAAGGACAGTACAGGGAATTCCTAGAGAAGTAATCATTAGAGAAATTTCATCATTGCAGCTGAAGAAAAGTTACAGAAAATGGTGTCAAATATTTCCAGCACATATGGAAGAGACACCTAAAGATAAGGTGTCAAATATTGAAGATTATGCAATCCTAAAAGAGTTTTAATATGTATTTAAATAAATACCAGGATTACTCCATAAAAGATAGATTGATTTCTCCATCAATCTGATTCCTCGAGCAACCCCAATATCCAAGACCCCTTACAGGATGAGTACACCATAATTGAATGAATTGTGAATGCAACTTGAAGAGATTTTGAAGAAAGGGTATATACGCCCAAGTGTGTCACCTTGAGGTGCCCCAGTATTATTTGTGAAGAAAAAAGATGGAACATTGAGACTTTGCATTGACTTCAGACAGTTGAACAAGGTAACTGTGAAGAATAAGTATCATTTGTCAAGGATCGATTACCTCTTTGATCAGTTGAAAGATGCAAAAATAGTCTCCAATATTGATCTTAGGTCAGGTTATCATCAGGTAAAAATTAAAGAAAAAGACATCAGCAAGACTGTTTTCATAACAAGGTATGGTCATTATGAGTTCACAGTGGTGCCATTTGGGTTGTCAAATGCATCATTTGTCTTCATGTGTTTAATGAATGGTATTTTCAGAGAATACTTAGATAAGTTTGTCATTGTATTTTTAGATGACATTTGTTGGAACAGACCTTGAATTTTTTATCTTGAGGATGAAAAATTTGTATTTTTGAAGTCTTTGTATTTTTTGAATTTCATAAAACAAGGATTTCATCACTGATAAATTCATGATGCCTTTAATTATTTATTTTTGGACAAAGAAGAGAAAAATCTAAACAAATATAAGTTTTACAACATTACTTGAAACGATCTTTTAAACGGACATTGATTTAAAAATTAAGGAATTTTAATTTAAATCGGAAAATCGGGATTCTGAGTTTTGAGTGAACAAATATATAACATAAATTGAATAGCGAAATCCCGATCCCCGATTTCCCGATGCATTAATCCTTAATTAAAATTTAATTTACTCAAATCAGAATTAAAGAGGTTTAAACATTAAGTTAGTCACATCGCAAAATCGGGATTCACGATTTTGTGAGAACAATGAATCTTGTCAGCGTATTTCCCGATTTCCCAATTTCGCGATACATTTAATCCTTAAGTGAAGTTTTGAATTAATCTAATTACCGTTAAGCCTGATTAAGAATTGATAATGACATCGGGATATCGAGATTCGCGGTTTTGGGAGAAGCAGATTTCATGTCATCAAATTTCCCGATTTCCCGATCCCCGATTTTTCGATTAATGAAATCCCGAAAAGATTTAATCTGGATTAATTAAGATAATAAAAATGTTTTAACCTAAATAATACATCGTGATTTCGGTCATTGGGGTTCTCTGATCACATTTTTCCTCGACATCAAAAATTTCGAAACTCCGATAAACAGATTTTCAAATTTAATTCAAGATTAACGCTAATTAATCATTCATATAAACAAGGTTTAAAGTTTAAATTTTTATGAATAATCTTTAATGCGGCAATTGTCCAATTTGGTAAGTTTCTATTATATTTGAAAACATTGGGAAAGCTAAAGTACAAACATTAAATGCATATCTTCGGGAATATCTTTTGCATTAAGAGCCTTAAACTTCATAGCAGAGGTACGAATCTCAATGTTTTTATGATATATTCGAAGTAAACTTTGAAACGGTTGTATTATCAGTTCTAAGCTAAATTCCTCTTTGTTACAAGTTTTCAAGTGAACACAAAGCTATGGCACCCAAAAAGTCTTCGAAGAAAAATGAAGAGCAACGAGAAGGTGATATCATTTCCGATACTACTGCATCCGGAGTACACTCTATTAAATCATGGAATGGAATTGCCGAAAAACTGGAGGATGAGCTTAAGTATGCAGCCACTGATTCGGAAAATCACATCCAAGATATCGTTGAGTCTGAGCTGCATAAGGTTGTTGCACGTCCGAGACTTGTCTCATATACCGATATGATCGCCTGGGCACTGGATAAAGTAGATGTCCCGACCAGAAGTATTCTGAATGAACAAGGAGCTGTCATCGGCTCATTCAGGCTCGAACATATTCAAGTAATGTATAAGCTCTCGCCCAATTATAGACATACTTTTAATTCTGAGTTTGTAGCCGCATTTCAAAGAAAAGAATGCATTGAAGGTGGCCAAACATACTCTGACATGATAAGAGGATGGGCTAGAGGTGAAAACAAGTTTAGGGATGATTTACATGGAATTTATACCACAGCTTCCTTAATCAAATATATGGTGTATGTAGCAATGATGTTATGTAGACTCTTTGGGAGAAAGGACCCCTGTCACTTTAATGTAGAATGGACACCTTTCTTAGAGGAAGTTTCAGAGGGACGCAGTTTTAATTGGCACAAAATTTTGTCAGATAACCTTACATCAGAGGTTATGAATTACAAAACAGCTAGGTCAAAAGGACAGCCAGTGTCTTTTTATATGTCAGCTTATATCATGGATGCCATTTGCTTTATGAATCCTTTCCCATTAATGAATTGGAGTTGGAATGTTTCTTGCCCATAACCTGTTCATAAGTACCACTCAGCTCTCTGGGAAGAAAATGCAAAAAATGCTTTTTATGAGGTTTGTCATTATGTAATTATTCCACTGCACAAAATATTATTTGGTTGCGAACCTCCTCGCATTTCACATACCATCATAGAAAACCTCAAGTCAGTTGTTGACTGGTTCATTGAAGAAAACTTCTCCTATGTTAGGGTTTATGGCTGTTCTATTCCGCCTCATGCACTCCCAAAAATTTTACCCGACAGGTTGATATGTAGAGAAGTGGCTTATCAGCTAGTCAATGGTGGAATTGGACTAGAATTAAAAGCTCAGCAGAAAAAGACATGGCCATCTTTTCCTGTTTATATAGGAAAATTCGTTTTATTAAACATAAGCCATTCTAAAGCAAAAGCCGAGTTGATGGACGAAGTGGAATTAGAAAGTATAGAGCACAGGAAACACGATCCTTACCAAATAATTAGTCGGCATTTCACACAATGTAGTTTGAAAGCATATGAACATGAATTTTCAGTTTATGATGATGTTTTTAAAAATGTTAAATCTTATGAGGAAGTGCAGATCAGAGTGCAAACCATGTCACCTGATGCACAGGTGGGGTTTGCATATTTTCAAAGAAATAGATGACAATGTCTGCCAAAGATTTTACAAGGTGAAGTGTCAACTTCATTGCCAGAGCAAGAAACAATTCCTCCGAGGTTTGAAACCATTGTTCAGGATAAGTCAAGTGAAAAAGATAAATTGAAAGATTCTGAAATACCCCCTCAGAATACAGAGGGTTCTCAGGCCAAAAAACCACAGACGGAAAAGGGAAAAGGAATAGAAACAAGTCCAATAGTCCTAGATGATATTCTAGAAAATGTTGGAGAAACAGCTTCAAAGGAACTTGGCAACCCCATTACAGCATTGACCCCACTGCAGTCTACTTTCGGAAACCCACATGAAGGAGTTCTATATGTAAGTGACTTAGAGCCAATAACCAAAGATGAAATCCCTTCATCTGATTATTTAACGAAGAGCTGTCTTGAAACAGGAATTACATTCTGTAGGAGAAAGAACAATCAAAAAACATAAAATTATCATTGATGGAAAGAAGCTAAATGAAGGAGAATTCGCTACAGAGCTAGCAGGAACCATGGGTGCTATAGCATCATCCAACATGTATTCTATAGGAAATCTAACCACTATGCTAGATCAAAAGGATCGGGAAATAATGCAGCTGCAGGATAGATTAAAGGAAAATGAAAAAATTATTGGTTGGGGAATACAAAAAGGTCTAGAACAAGCTAGACTCAAAGACATCCAAGAAATCCCAAAGTTGAATGAAAATTTGGATGAAGCAAAACACATGATACAGGTTACTCAAGAACAAGTGCAAAAGTTGGGCGATGAAAATAAATCTCTGCAAGATAAAATCATTTCAATTACTAATCAAGTGATTGAAATGGAACATTTCAAGACTAAAGCATCAGAGATATATGCAAACATTGAGGAAGAACAACAGAAGATATTCTGTAATCTGGAAATCATCCAGAATTATTTTCAAGAATCTAATAGGTCTATGGAAAAGGTAATTCAGAAAGAAAGAGAAGCTAAAGCAGAAAGGAATTCTTTTCAAAAGGTAATAACTTCTTTACAAAAAGAAGAAACTGGAAAAACACAAAAATTATCCATTTCGGAGCAGTTAAAAGGAGATATAATGATAAAAGTTTGGGAAACAAAATTGGCAGAATATAAAAGAATAACGAAAGGAATCAATGAAGATTGTCAAAGGATATTTAATCTTATTGAAAAAGATTCAGTAAATATCGGAACAGATTGCTTTTCCGAGTTATTAGGTGAAGTCAACATTAACAGGTATCAGCTAAAATCAAAAAAAGAACTTGAAGAAAAGAAAGCAGAAATCTCAAATGTCAAAATGGTCAACATTGCAGAAATAGATAAGTGGATGATAGCTTCAAGTTCAAAGTTGGAAAAGGTTAAATTTACAGAAAAAACAATAGCAAGCCAATTGCCAGGCTTACAAAGAAGTTTTTTCTCTTTTGAAGCAAACGAAGTACCTGAGGCTCCTAAGGTTTTGGTAAACTTTTTAGGGAAATATGTTCAATACGTTGAAGCAGATAAAGAAAGTTCTTCAACTCAAGTTTAAAACTTTGTAAATATTTTTATTTTTAGAATTTCAAAAGAAATCGTAAACGGTTGACATAAATTTATGTAACCGTAATATTAGGAAGTTGGTTAGTTACCAACGAAAATCTTTGATAGAAAGGTATAAATATAGTTTCAAAGGGATGAAACAGGGCTTCAGAAATTTTGGAGAAAGCCAATTTTTGTAATATCAGCTTTGAAGTTCATCGGAATATAAACCGCAAACAAGATTCTGGATCCTACAATTTTGTGACTATGTTTCTTCCCCTGTTTATCATGATTTGTTAAATCTTCTTCTTAATGTGTGTTTCTAACAAGTGAACCAATTTGAAGTTATATACATTGTTGTTTATTGTTTCAAATTGGTTTGGATGTTGAATGTTTTACAGTCTTTCCTCTGAAATTACTTTAGTGATTTTAAGACTTGTAAACCTTATGTTCCTTAATATCTAATTCTGTTAGAAATATTGTTTTTTCTTGCATCGTTGTTCATTGAAGTATAAGATTCTTTCTAGATAAAAGCCTTATATTTCTTTATATTGTGTTTCATTGTTTATAATTTCAAAATTGTTACAAAACCAGGAAACGGCCTTGATTGTGTTTTTACATTATTGTTTTAGATTTTAAAGTTGTTCTCATTAACATCATCTCTGAAAATCTGAAGTTACCAATTGATAAAAACCCATTTACAAACATTTAAAACCCTATCACCCATGACAGTTCCTAACGGTAGACAACCAAACGTAGAACCTAGTCTTCAGGATCAAACCAGCATTGCCTTAAACTTATTTAACACTATTCTACAAACAGCAACCAATAGGGCTGAGTTAGAAAGGTCGTGGTCTGCTATTGAACGTGACATTAGCATCCAAGAGCAACGGGAAGCAAGACAGAGACAGTTGAAAAACTGAATCTGATCTAGTCTTTCTTTGTTTCTTTGTTTTAAAGTCTTATTATAAAAATATTTATTCGAATGCCTTGACAGTATGTTTTATAGCCTTAAAACATAAACTCAGGAACAACAACATTCTTATATATTCTAAGTCGGAGGAAGAGCATGAACAACACTTGAGGATGGTATTACAGGTATTAAGAGATCATCAATTGTATGCCAAATTGAGCAAGTACTCATTCTATCAAAAGCGAATTCATTATTTGGGACATATCATTTCAGAGGAAGGGATAGGAGTGGATCATGAGAAGATAGAGGCCATTAGAGGATGGTCGGCACCAAAGAATGTGACAAAGTTCATATCATTCATGGGCCTTGCAAGCTACTATAGGAGATTTATTGAAGGATTCTCAAAGATTACACACCCAATCAATTCTTTGCAAAAGAAGGGTGAGAAGTTTCAGTGGACATTGGATTGTGAAAAGAGTTTCAAGCAGTTGAAGAATTTATTAACAAGTGCTCCAATACTAAGGATTGTTGATCCAAATGAAGACTTCATTGTATGCATTGATGCATGTAAAGAAGGGCTTGGTGGAGTCCTCAGTAAAAATGGGTATGTTGTATGCTATGAATCAAGGAAGTTGAAGGAGCATGAAAGGCACTATGTTACTCATGATTTGGAGTTGGCAGCCATAGTGCATGCCTTGAATATGTGGAGGAACTACCTCATGGGGAAAAGGTTCGAGTTGAGGACAGACCATAGTGGTCTGAAATATTTATTTGGACAACCAACTCTAAATGTCAGGCAAAGCAGGTGGTTAGAATTTCTCAGTGAATATGACTTTGATATAAAGCATATCAAAGGGAAATAGAACAAGGTGGTTGATGCACTTAGAAACATGGTGCATGAGTTGCATGCTACAGTCATTAGCGTGTACCAATCAGATTTGAAAGATAGAATCTTAGAGGCTGCAAAATCAAATTTGCAATACATGGAAATAATAACAAAATTACAGCAAGGTATTTTGCAACAGAAAATTGACTATTATAAGCTAGAAAATGATGAAATTCTCATGTACAGGGGCAGAATTTATGTACCAAATTCCCAAGAATTGAAAAATATGTTATTAAGAGAAATGCATAAGGTACCTTATGTTGGGAACTCAGGTTATCAGGAAACTATTGCAGTTGTCAAGAGCCAATATTATTGGTCGGGCATGAAGAAAAAAGTTATTGATTTTATTGTCAGATGTTTAGAGTGTCAAAAGGTCAAGGTTGAGCATAGACACCCAACTGGTTTGTTACAACCATTTCTCATTCCTAAGTGGAAATAGGAATTTGTAACAATGGATTTCATCACCAAACTGCACAAAAAAAATAAACAGCATTATTCTATCATGGTAGTGGTGGATAAGCTTACCAAAGTTGCCCATTTTATTCCAGTAAAGCTCACTCACAAGACAACCAACATTGTTGATATTTGTATGAGAGATATTGCTCGACTACATGGTATACCCAAGACAATTGTGTTTGACAGAGATCCAAAATTTACATCAAATTTTTGGAAATGATTATTTAAGGGATTTGGAACAAATTTGAATTTTAGCACAGCTTATCATCCAGAATCAGGTGGACAAATAAAGAGGGTGAATCAAGTGATTGAGGATATGTTGAGGATGTATGTGATGGATAAACCATCAAAATGGGAAGACTACCTAGACTTAGTAGAGTTTGCTTATAAGAATGGGTACCAAGCATCTCTAAAGATGAGCCCATTTGAGGCACTTTATGGTAGAAGGTGCAACACACTGGTAAGTTGGGACAACCCAGTAGATAGAGCAGTGGTTGGGCCAGAATTATTCAAGGAAATGGAAGAGAAAATGTTGAAAATAAAACAGAATTTAAAGGCTACTCAAGATAGGTAGAAAAGCTAAGTTGATAAGGGTAGAACTCAAAGTAAAAACCAACAGAAGTTCCTTGAAGTTGGGAAATTGTTCAAAGTTGGCAACTCATTATTGTGGGTCGTTTGAAATTCTAGAGAGGATTGGGCATGTAGCATACATGCTTGCCTTACCTACATCAATGTCTATTCATAATGTATTCCATGTATCATTGCTCAAAAAGTATATACCTGATGTTAATCATGTCATTGATTGGAATGTGATTCAGGTGGAACAAGAAGGTGTCTTTCAAGTGCATTCGGTGTGAATATTAGACCGGGAGATCAAGCAGCGCCAGAATCGAACCATAGAGCTAGTAAAGGTCCAATGGACCTGGTACAGTCCTAAAGATGCAACTTGAGAGCACGAGGATGCTATGCATGTAGAATACCCGCATCTTTTTTAGGATTTTTGAAATTTTGGTTATATATGTGTATATATTGCACTAAAGACAGTGCATAAATAAGAGGGAGGGGACTGTAATACCTCTAAGCCGAACCCCAACTGTAAATGTAAATATAAATGTACTTAAGATGGTGAGTTGTTTGATATCATTTTGCGGGCACCTTCCATGGTATAGTGCGCACATTTATTACGCACTAAAATGATGAAGTGTGCACATTCTAGGATACCACGTGCAGCAAACTTAAGTGCGTGTGATTTTGAGGCCAGAGAGCCTTTGTGTATATGTTGTGTTTTGAGGTTGGTGAGTCAGGATGCAGAAATGATAGTATATCTATAATGTAAATGTAAATGTAAATGTAATCACATGCAAATATTAATGAAAAACACATCACTGCGACAGACCAACCATGTAAAATAGTATGGGGGACTGAACTCCACTAGTTAGGGAAAGGAAGCTAAAATTTAAGGATAAGGGGATAAGCTAGGGAGCTTAAGCCAAAAAGGAATATTGTATTAATATTTCTTAAAGTATAAAGTATGGATAATTATTTTATCCTAAGTTCTAAGGATGGGGACAAGTGGGTCAAAGTAGTTCTCAACATAACAAGTGTCAAGTTGGGAATATGCATACATATATTTGGGACTTAGTTCATTTTCCAATCATTCCATCATCATGCACTCACTCATTCAGTTGTCCTATGTGCCTTCATGTCATTGTACCTATACCCATACTCGTACCCATACCCGCACCCATACTTGTACCTGGTTATCTTAGCGGATGGACTGAAGAAGTAGGTTGTCAGGCCCATGGGATATTGAAGAGGTAGGTTTTTAGGCCCATGAGAAATTCTCTCTAGGTGAGAGAATTGTTGGAAATTGATTTCCCGAAAGTGTCAGACTACAGCTAGAGGGCTTTGAGACTTCCTGTCCGGCCTATTGTTGAAGCCCCGGAAAGGAAGTGGGGCAACCTAGGGACTGTTGAGCAGAGAAAGGGTACACTTCCTGGGGTGGGACAGGCATGTAGGGAATGAGGGAGTGTATAATTTTATATCGAGTTGGCACCTGTGATGGAGATTTTCCTATTGTCTAAGATACATCATTCGGGTTAGGAATTCCTTACCCGGGTGGAGTTTAGTCCCATCTTGGGGGTGACCCATTGTTGAGAGTTTAGAGCAGTTTCGTCTAAGGCAGGGAGGAACGTGGAAGGTATGCATGCAGTTGGTGATATTTTTACCAAGATAAGTGTCAATTGTGTGTTAAATTACATGCTACATTATTATGTATGCATTTTTTTTATGGGTTTTTCCTTTGTGTGCTACGTGTGTATTTTTATTATTATTCTGTATTAATCTATGCATTTGCAAAGTTTCTATATGTTTTAATTTTGTATACAGTTCGAAATTTGTATGTGGCATAGCCTAGTTGGATGTTGGGGATGTTACAGTCTTGCTTCATGTTTCTTCCTACGACTATCATTATGGCTCCTTCTCAGAGCTATTACTTGTGACGTGCCCAGAACAAGAAACAAGAACAAGAAAAAGCATCTCCTAGAGGAGATCAATTTATCTTGTGCACAAATATATACAATGACCCTCGAAATGATACATCTTCTAGGAACACACATCCATCATATACTCGATGTCATACAGCTAACCATGTTGATTTTCTAGTGTTAAATTAGACAAGCACAATTTTTCGCAAGTGGTAATTACTTCCAACATATTACTTTATTAAACTCTAGAACATCACTAAGTAATTACACTCAAAAAAATTCAACTACTTAGAAACTTCGGTCTCTTCCTTAGATCACTTCACACGTGTGAGAGAGAAAAATATGTGTGTCTATTGTTGGGTATTTTTATAGTAATATTAAATTGATCCAAAAAAGCATGTCTCTTTGAAAATTAAATTTAAAATTAAATTAAATTTTCTTTCTTATAAATAGTTGGAGAATACCTCTCGTAACTACCCAAAAATTAATTTGGTTATAATAAATCCACATAGTATTTGACTTTGTTAAATTGTTTCTCCATAATTCATGCAATTCTTTGCATAAATATAGGTAAAAGTAAATATGCAGTACATTTCTCATATTTGTTGATTTTTCATAAGAGATGATATTGTATGTGAATGAATATCTTATTACAATGATGAGTGCTCTATATATAAAGAAAATGTGGTGACCATGGTGACCATCTGTTGGCGACGGAAGTCACTCCTGGATTGCAATAGGAGCAGAGCCCGACGCCTATCAGTTTATGTCACGATTTGTAAAAAAGGGGTGATCGAATGGAGGTAAACTCAGGACAATATCACTCACTCAGAAAACTGGGCTGGGACAGCAAGGACATGCAAGGTATTGATCTAACTTAAGCCAGTAAGTTGTATAGTGGTGAGTAAGTG
>JASDQU010101544.1:161362-174695 GCA_032191745.1 Picea mariana
TTTTTTTTTTTTTTTCTTCCGGAAGAAACTTATGTATCCTCTCACCACTCCACTCCCCCTTACCTTCCTTATGATGAAAAAGAGACCTCTTGTGTTGTAGTTCCAAGTTCATATTTTTCTGTAGTTGCCCAAGAGGAGGGTTTTCATGCTGATAATGAGACACTTCGAGTCACACTGATGGTTATGTCAGACTCTCATTATCCTATCTCATCTTTTCCATCACAATGAATGGAAGAGGAAGCTATGGGAACAACTTGAATGCTGATCATTTTATTAATAAAAAAATTCTAGACATTCATGAAATAAATATTTCCTCATCCATAGATAAAATGGAATTATTTTTTGTTGATTTGACTTGTCCTTCTGTTACAAATTCTCTTATTATAACTGAGATAGATCAAGAATGTTTTCTTATTGCCAGTGGATCATTTATTGAAGCTTCTTGTTCTAACGATTCTTGTGATTTTCTCCCCTCTTCTAACCATGAATATGTTTTTGAAGACATTTCAGATTCTCATATTTTGTAGGGCATGACAATCACGCCGATCATTTCACCCAACGAGGAGAAATAAACATGCAGGACATACCTCTTTTATCTCAACAATCTATTTTTAACTTGGAAGAGGAAAACCATCTCGAGGAAGGACACATTGATTGTGAAACCACACCTAACACGGAGCCCACTGATTCAAAAGCAATCAAGGACATTTTTAAAGAGGAAGAACTACCATTTAGGTAGTCAGTTTATGAAAATCCCTCTTGCTCTAGAGAAGCTTTTCATTATCTCAATTCTTCCACTTATTTTTATTTATATCCTAATCTCTTTAATGGTTTGACTCTGCAAGAAACCACCGACCATCTGAATCAAATGGAATCAATAGGGTTAACCCATTTTGAAATACTTGATGGGGACAATGTACATACAAAATATAGAGAGGATAAGACCTCTTCCCATGAACTTGTTACAACCAAGCCTTATCAGCCTTTTTCATGGGATGAAGAGAATTTTGAAACAAATGTGCATCAAAGGATGTCTTCTTCTTTTTCTTATTAATTTTTTATAAATAGTGAATCTCCTTGTTCAAGTAGCCTTTTGTTGAATATTGTTAATACTAGTGGATCTCACCATTGTTTCAAAATTATCTCTCATACCACGACTGGTCCTAACCCATACATATCATATGATCTCACTAGTTTATCTCAAGTAGTTGGTTACTTGAAGTGCGAGTCCATGGAGGCTTGCCAAGATAATGAGGTACTTTGGTCTATGCCGATGGTTATGTCAGGCCCTTATTATTTTGGTTTGCCTTCAGGGATAAACGACTTTATTATCATGAAGACTCTCTCACCGAGCACACTTTATATAAACTTTATGTATGATTCTCATTTGGCATGATACTTTCCATCGAACTCCTTCCATCAATTCTATGATAGAAGTGCAAGTTTTTATGATATAATTGAGGCATGGTTGGAGAGATCTTACTTGGAACGATTTCCCATGAATTATCATTGCCATATATTTAATATGGTGAATATATTTTATCATGCTTTATTTTTTCCTATCTTTACTCTATGTTTATTCCAAGTTCTGTTTCTAATCTTTCGTCCTGAACATATGTCTACAGGCTTGGGATTACTTGGATGGCTACATTGGCATTACGACTTTACATAACTCATTTTTCAGCCATTAGTAGCGTAGGATAGGAGTAGGATAGAATAAATTAGTATCTTTCTTTTTCATAGTTTAGCTTTCCTTTCTAAATCTTGATTACTTTTATGTTTGCATTTTCTTTTCATTGAGGTTGGCTGATCAATAAATGAATTCACACCTAACATGAAAAAAAAATAGAAGGCTTGACCACTGATTTTCCCATAAATCAATTTTTGAATTTAATATATGGGAAAATTTATTTCATCTCATTCTCAAATTTTCTATGTGCTAGGTAATTTTTATATCACTAATTTTTTACACATGATCACTATGTCAAATCTCTTTGAAGCATTTTTTTCATTTCACAAGTGGGATATCTTAAATTAGATTACTATTCCACCTCTCTTGTGGTGAGAATAAACATAATGGTTTCACACTCATATGACTCTCACTTAGAATATTTTGGCTTGCTTGATATTCTTTTATAGTGTTGATCTTGTTGTCTCATGCATAGTAAATGGAAATATTGATGATTAAATTCAGCTCATCTGAGATCAGGTCCACTCCAACTCCTCGTAATTTCTTGGAAAAATATTTTATCATGGTTTTCGAGTTATCCAAATGGTTTCTTTCCATTTGACTTTTCTTTGATCATTTTCAGCCAACATGAATCTTCTGCATAAACTTTTTCTTGCATAATGGACTTTGCTAATTTTTCATTTCTTTTGAGTTATTTTATTTTAATCACTTGCAGTTTTAATTTTTGCGCATTGGCTGCAATTGTCCTATGCTTTGTTCAATGGGTCTTTTAAGCATTAGTCTACCTTTTATGTTATAACTTTCTTCACCCAAGCTTCCTCTCTTATACACCAACAAGAGATATTCTTTCAGGCTGCCTAGAAACATGTTTTTGACATTCTAGACAGCATGGAACATGACATTATGTCCATAAATCCAATTCTTACAACAATCAAGACACTAAAAATATGTTGTCGAAGGAAATATTGTGGGAAAGCACCTAGTTCTTATCTCTCAAGAAGAAGGTTGTGATCTTTGACTGAATGGATAGTAGATGAATATATGATAACTGCACTAGCCTTTACACATAATTTTATGACAGCCCATTTAGTTTAATTTTACATTAGCTTAGCATGCTTTGCTTAGGATTAGTTTTAATTTTCATTCTTTGCTTTTCTTTTAATTAGTTTTAAATTTCATTTTAATAAGTTAGTCATTTGAGAGGAGGATTTCTTCCCTAATTGTCTAAAAGATAAACACTTATGATATGGATTTTATGAGCAGAACGAAATGACTACAGATTATTAATAGGTGCTTAACACAAAATAACAGAGATACAGTAAAACTGGTTTTCTATTCAATAACGAAATAAGCTGAAACTGTAAAAGGCAGTGGAAACAAGCTTGCTGGAATGGTGGTGGCTTATCTCTGAGAAGAGATGTGATGGCTGCGCTCATTTGCAAAAAGAAGATTACAATGAGGCTCTGAAGGCCTTTTTACAATGAATAGGAATGCCAAAAACCCTAGACATCCAAAAACCTAACCCTAGGAGATGAAGCGCCAAAAGTCATGTGGGCCCCGTTTGGGTAAGTTAGTACATTAACTTCCCGGGGTCGTAACTTTTGCATATGATCTCCGTTTTAGGCGTATGATAGCCTGTTGGAAAGGTATCATCGAGGAGATTCATTTTGGGGCCTCAATCATGCTTTAGGATATCATTGAGAATCTCGATCCTGAAAAACCTTCATTTAGGCCCTCAAAATGGCCCCGAAAATTAAAAACTGCTAAAAATAGTAAATTGCCAAAATTGCCAGAAAACTATTTTGACCCAGTTGGAAAAGGTGGGTGGCCACCGATATCCATCTAGATCAATCCTCCCTCCTTAGGAAGCAATGGTATCCATTGCGTTGAGGTCCCCCATCAGATGAGAAAATTTCTGCTGAATTTGGCCCCGGGTGAGCCACTTGCCTTGATGCAGGAGATACCCTGCTTTGACGAATCGATAAAGCTGGATCCTTTGTTGTCGAGTGCCCCTGATCTGTGTGTCCACAATATGATCATTAGATGCCTGTTGTATGCAATTGGGGTTGAGCTCAGTTCGTGTTAGCTGTTCTTCTATTTCTGAGGTGTCCAATAATGGTGGGAAATAAGGGTGAAGAAGATCCACATTGAACACTGGCTGCAGGCCAAGAAAAGGAGGAATGTTGAGATGAAAAGAATTATCCCCCACGGCCTTGGTGATGGTGTACGACCCATAACGGAGTGGGTGAAGCTTCTGATGGGGTCCTGTAAGGTGTTCTTTCTACAAGTGCAACCAAACTTTGTTGCCCACCTGAAACTTATGTGGCACCCGATGTTGATCATGGAACTGCTTTTACTTGTCATTGGACTTCTGTAGGATATCCTGAACCTATTGGTAGATGTGCTAGATCTGCTCAATGAACTGGGTGACTTTTTCAGCTTTAGTTGGAGCAGGAGATGAGTCGGTCGAGGTGACTGCAAGGGGAAGTGAAACATCTATGGGACCCAATGGTTGGAATCCCAACCTCACCTGAAAGGGGCTGTGGCCGGTTGAGCTATGCAGGGTTCGGTTGTAGCTATTCTAGACATAGGGAAGACTCTCATCCCATGTGCAAGGGTGCTATGAATTATACATGCAGAGGATATGCACAATCATTCAATTTACGACTTCAATTTGGCCATCTGTCTAAGGGTGGAAGGCCGTGAATTTGGTGAGCTTAGTGTCCATCAATGACCATAGGCTCGACCAGAATGTGCTGAGAAATCGAATGTCCTGATCTGAGACAATGGTTTGTGGGATTCCAAAATGTACCCAGACTCGTTCAAAGAAGAGCTTGGTAGTGGCCTCTGCTGTGATGTTCTTCTTGCAGGCAACCAAAATTGCCATCTTAGAAAAGCGATCAACAACCACAAAAACACAGTCATTTCCCCGCTTGGTGGACGAGAGGCCCAAAATGCAGTCCATTGAGATGGATTCCCATGGCCTGTCAGGAGTAGGAAGAGGGGTGTACAGGCCCTATTTCTTAGTGGTCGGTTTGGTAATCACGCAGGCAGTGAAAGACTTGATATACTTGTTGACCTCCTGTCGAAGTTTTGGCCAGTAGAATTTTTCTATAGCATCGCCACTGTCTTTTCAACGTCGAAGTGTCCTGCCACCCGACTGTAGTGGGCATCCCAGATCAGCATCGCTCGCTCGCTTGATGGAACACAGATATGGCCCAGATGACACAACAACCCATCCTAAATATGGAAATTATCGACAACTGCGTTTGCCCCCAACATTTGGTAGGTGGTGGCGAAGTTCGGGTCTGTCTTGTAGAGTTGGGGCATCCAGAGGTCTCATGGATGCAAGAGTCTAGCACCGTGGTGAGTGTCGCGACTGGCGGTCTGCTGAGGCAATCAGTGATGCGATTGGTGCTTCCTGTTTTATACTTGATGTTTATGTGGAATTGCTGCAAGTATGTGGACCACTTTTGATGGCGGTCATTCTGCAATTTTCCTTGTGTTTGCATGAACTGCAGTGGCTTATGATCAGTGTGGATGACTGTCTCCTTCCCAAGAATGTAGTGTCTCCACTGGCGATAGGATTACACAATGGAGTACATTTCTTTGTTGTAAGTAGGGTACTTACAGACAACATCTGATAGTGTCTCACTATGATAGGCCATGGGGTGGCTGTGCTGAGTGAGAATGATACCCACAACATAGTCAGAAGCATCTGTCTCGATCTCAAAGGGCTGCTGCAGGTCTGGGAGTCAAAGTACTGGGGATGAGCACAAGCGCTACATAAAATCATCAAACGCTTGTTGTTGGGACCACCCCCATGCAAATTTTATCTTACCACCACCCCTTGTTATTTAGCTAAGGGCCCATGTCCCAACACGAACCTGTGGTATGAATTGGCAAGGCCCAAGAAGCTCCGGATCTCGGTGAGTGTGGTTGGGGCTGGCTAGTCACGGATGACTTGGATCTTGGCTGGATCCACCTGTACTCCATGCTGATCAACGATGTAGCCCAGGTAATGGACCCTGTCCATGCCGAAGGAGCATTTTTCCAAGTTGGGGTATAGCTTGTGCTGTCACAGGGTGTGCAGAACCTGCTGAATATGCTGCAAGTGTTCGGTCCAAGTCTTGCTGTAAATGAGAATATCATCAAGATACACCACTACAAAATTATTGGTGAATGATCGTAGGATATCATCCATCAACCTCATGAAATTGGTTGGTGCATTTGTCAAACCAAAGGGCATGACCAACCATTCAAAAAGGCCTTCCTTTGACTTGAAGGTGGTCTTGCATACATTTGTTTGTTCTATTGAGACTCGGTGGTAGCCAGACTTCAAATCAATCTTACTGAAGTATTTGGCCCCCGTGAGTTGATCAAGGAGGTAGTCGACTTGGGGAATCGGGTACTGGTTTCTAACTGTGATTTTATTCAGAGCCTAGTAATCAATGCAAAGTCACCAGGTTCCATCTTTCTTCTGTACCAACACGATTGGGCTCCCGCAAGGTGATGAGCTGGGACGAATGTGCCCCTTGTGGAGCAACTCTTGGATATGTCACTTGATCTCCTCATTCTCTAACAGAGAGCGATGATAGACTGGCCCATTGGGTAGCGATGCGTCAGGGGTCAGATCGATGGGGTGCTTGACCTGGAAGTGTAGAGGTACCCTGTTAGGTGAGGAGAAGATATATGAGTATTCTTCCAGGACCTTGTCTACTTGCTTCTGCTGTGTGGAGAGGTCAGTCACAAAGACCTTGGATGTGGCTGTGATATTTCTCTTATTCTGAGAGCGAATCATGAAGAAGACAAATTTCCTCGTCTGAGAGATGACCTTCCTGCATTTCTTAGCAGAGATCAAGGAAATAGCACTAGGTGGGATTGCCTCAGATATCCTGTAGAATTTCCTATTCAAGGTAATAATAACACTACGAGGCCTAGACTCATATACAACATGACGTTTCCATAAATAAGGTTGGCCCAAAAGAAAATCAAAAACTTCAAGAGGGGCAACATCACACGATACCTCATCTTTGAAGGGCTTGATTCCGTATGACAGTTGACACTGTTGGCTGACGCAGAGATTGCTTCCTTGGCGGAGCCATCCAATGGTGCAGGGTTGTGGGTGCGGCGTTGTCGGCAGGGCTAGTCGCTTGACAACCTCTGCTGAGATGAGGTTCTTCTGGCTACCACTATCAGCGATGAAGTGCAACGGGGTTCCTTTTACCCACATCTGTGAATGGAAGAGGCACTCTCCTTCTTCTGGTTCGTCTGGTTCACCAGGTTGGAGCTTCGTGGTAGCAACGGTGGCATTGGGTTCCGCATCAATGATCTGTCTTCCCCTTTCTGGTTCTGGATCAGAGTCAGAATCCACATCTGATTCAGAGGCTTTCACTTCGACCACCAATGACTACTTTGAGCGGCAGTCAACAGTGTTATGCCAAGGGCTCTTATGGAAGTCGCACCATTTCCCGGTATCTTTATTTGTCTTTCTGGTGTCCTTCTTTGCTTGCGTATTGAATTGGTTGTCCTGATACTGTCCATATTTTCTATTTCCTTTGTTTTGTGGGTTGGTACCGCCCTTTACTGGCTTTTGTTGTGAGGGGTTCCCAGACCCAAATTACCGTGTCTTTTGTTTGAGCTTCTACTCAATTTTGACGGCATATCGGTAGGCTGCGCCCAAGGATGAGATGTCCATAAATTCCATTTCGGTCTGGATGTATTTATGCAGAGCACCGCGGTACTTGAGCACTAGATGTCACTCTAAATCTTTGATACCCAGCTTGGTGCGCAAGGTATGGAAGATATTTGTGAAATCTGACACTGCTTGGTCTCTTTCTTGCCGCAATGTAGTCCATTTGGTATACAAGTCGTCATAACTTCCGATAGGGTAGTATTGTTCCTTAATAGCATCCCTAAAGGATTCCTAGGTGGCCATGACTGTAAATAATGAGGGTTCCTCTGTTTCCTTTTGCTCACAGAAAGTTTCCCACCAATCTTTGACATGGGGAACAACTTTGAGGAGCACACAAGTAATCTTTTCTTTATTCGAAAAGTTATGGACAGAAAAATACCCTTCTAGTAGATTAAACCATTTGTCTACAACATTTGCGTCTATCTAACCTTCAAATATAGGAATATTGAAGTTTATTTGTACCTTGAAGGGGGCGACGCCTCTACTTGAAGAATATGCGTCGCCTGTTGGTAGCCGCCGAAGGATTTGCATGAAAATATCAATCATCTTGTTCCTCTGTTGCGTGAGGGCTTCCTCAATCAACAATTTGAATGGATCTTCTATCCCATCATAGTTATTTTCTCCTACCATGAGAGGTCGCTTGGGCGTGCGAGAGATTTTTTCCTCAAGAGAAACAAGCTCGAGACCCAACTCTTTGTACTCCAACCTCATTGGGGACATGCATTAAGACGACAAGGAGCAGACCGCTCTGATACCAATGATCTAGATTTTATGAGTAGAACAAAATGAATACAGATTATTAACAGGTGCTTAACACAAAATAACAGAGATACAGTAAAACTGGCTTTCTATTCAATAACGAAATAAGCTGAAATTGTAAAAGGCAGTGAAAACAAGCTTGCTGGAATGGTGGCGGCTTACCTTTGAGAAGAGATGTGATGGCTGCGCTCATTTGCAAAAAAAAGATTACAATGAATCTCTGAAGGCCTTTTTACAATGAACAGGAATGCCAAAAACCCTAGACATCAAAAAACCTAACCCTAGGAGATGAAGTGCCCCGTTTGGGTAAGTTAGTACATTAACTTCTCGGGGTCGTAACTTTTGCATATGATCTCCTTTTTAGGCATACGATAGCCTGTTGGAAAGGTATCATCGATGAGATTAATTTTCGGGCCTCAATCATGCCATAGGAGATCATTGAGAAGCTCTATCCCGAAAAACCTTCATTTAGGCCCTCAAAATGGCCCGGGAAGTTAAAAACTGCTAAAAATAGTAAATTGCCAAAATTGCCAGAAAACTGTTTTGAGCCAGTTGGAAAGGTGGGTGGCCACCAATATCCACCTGGATCAACTTCATTCTCTTTTGTAATGCAGGTTGGGAAATGGCTTGTGTGACCAATAACTCAGAATATTTTCTCTTGAAATGAAGACAACTTAGGAAAGTGTTAATCTGAACTTGGTGAATCAGATTCCTTTGTGACACTTTTTATTAACTGAGATTGCCACCAAATCAACAACTGATCAAAATTATAGTCTCACTTATATACTCACATATTTTTTTTCTAATCTGGTTGATATTTGGAGTCATTTTCATGACAATTTTGATGACCTCCATAACTGTGATTTTCCTCTTTGCTTTATTAGATTGAATTATTTGGGTCTATGTGGATAATGATTATCTTTTATAGCAAAGAGAAAATGACGTTTTGGTTAGATATATAATTTATGTTATTGGAAGATTCAACGTTTTTAAAATTTCAAAGGAATTGCTTATGTCAACAAATCCTAAGAGCATTTGGGTTATGGAATATCACATGAAATTGGCTTCTGAAAAGTTGTTTTGACTAAGCATCTACACTAACCCATTTTGCTAGGTTCCCAGGAGATTGTTTTGTTTCCCTCAATGAAAGGAATTGGATTGGAGAATTGTGTCACATATATTTTACACTAGATCATCAATTCTTGTAATCTGGTTTGTTTTTCATTTCAGATCAGAAACTCTGGGAGTATTTCTTTTTGTTGTTGGGCTTGATATCGAACGATTACCATTTATTGACTGGTTATTTCCCTTGGCTTATTTTTTGAGAATTCACTGAAAACACTCTCTTTGTTGCTGCAACAAGTTTATTGCTTACTGTTAGTTTTTCTTCTTATTTTTCAGCCATTTTTCTTTCTCTTTTGATGACTGACAGTTTAGTTTTAGATCCCTTAGTTTAATTTTCTTCTTCACGAATTTGATTTCTGATTTCAGTCGTGCTTTCTGCTTGTACATATTAATTATGTCTTTTGATTTTACTGCTGGTATTTCCCCTGAGTTGATTTGACTCTTAGCCTACCTTGAGGATTGCTCTTTGAATTTTGGTGAGGGGTTGGTCAATTATGGTCACATACTGAATATTCTTCTTACAAGTCATAAGATACATGGGCTGCTCTATCTGAATGAACATTTATAAAGTTTTCAGCTGTAGGTATAGATTCATAATTGTGGTGGAACACATGTGCTTATTGAGCATACAATGATAATCCAATATTATAGGAAAGTGTCTATCCACTCTTTTATTTTAGCTCCATCCACTTCACATTGATAAAATTGCCAATACTATGATGGATTTTAGGGATACATGTGGGTTAAACTCAAATGAAAAACACCCACCTAGCAAATCAAAGCAACTCTTGTATCACCTAGCATATGCATATCAATATCTAAATCTAAAAGGGTGAGCATTTTTTGAAATAAAAAGGGAAGTTGAAAGCATTATTAATAGTGTGGAAAGTACAAGTAAACCCATCGGGGCCATGGACGCATGCTGGTAGCGGGGCTTTGCTTGTATGGTATCAAGACAACTTTGTGGGGGCTATGGATGCTCGTTGGCAGCGAAGCAATGCCAGGAAAAGAGAGATGAAGAACACACTTATGTAGATGTTTTCTTGTCTTGAAAGTGAAAACCCATGATTGAACAAAAACCAATCCGAAGTGTGTATCCAATAAGAATTTATCTCATTAATTGGTTGTTTGAAAATGGCATGTTAGATTTCAAGTACTAGAAATATTGGGTTATATATTTTAGAATTTTGGAATCATTATGGTACCCATTATTATTGGAAAATTGTTGCAGTTTGCTGAACTTATCTTTAAAACTCAGATATGAAGTAAAGGCCCTAGACTTCTATTGCTAGAGATAACTGGTTCTTCCAGTGTGTCACCATTTGTTGTGGCCGTAACAAATCCCCTTTTTACTTTTTCTTTTACCAGTGAAAGGAAAAGGGTCCCCTACTAAAATTTTGATCATATTACCTAATCCTCTACTGTTGGATCCTATGTTATTTATTTGCCTACCTCGAGGGAGTTTGGGGGTTTGATATTGGTTGATGATTGTCTTTGATAGTGGTTGATTGCCTCTTCTAATCTTAAAATTTTGGCTATATTTATGACTCTTATGTGACTGTATGGTTCGATGATCTAGCGTATGTCTTGGATTAGTTTGATGTGAGTTACTAATAATGTTTCCGAGTTACTTATTCAAAGTCTACATACACATGCTAGCATGTGGTGCCTAAGATCTTCATCTATATACTCTCATATATTGGACAACTCTTAAACTTGAATCATGAGGTCGCTAATATTTTATATGTTCTGGAGATTATGTGCATGAAACTGTCATGATAGTAATTTAATCCATACCATAGATGATTACCTTCGAAAAACCTCTCCTCCTCATTTTCTTCACTTTTAGTACTTGTTCATAAATTTTCTTAAAGGTAAGGAAATATTATGTTTCTCATGTGTTGGTAGATGCCATATTAATCACATAACTGATTTTGTCTCTTTCTATGGTTGCGGGAACATGTTAGCATGATATCCTTTTTCACAATCGCTCCAACCTTGAGATGCATGTGGGGGAGTCTTTTGATCGTCTTTCCCTTCTAGACTTCCCTTTTGTTATTGAGAATTACCTCTATTTTCTTATATTATTATCTCTAATTAAACCTCTTAGTTTTAATTTACTATTTGATAGCTTTCCAACGCCTATAACCATACTTAAATCCGAGTTTCGGATCAAAAGTTATGGCTTCTTGAAGTTTCCCAAGTCTTCACTCACCTTTCCACCTCATTTCCATGTGGCATCCATGTGGTTCCCTCGCACTTGTGTCATCCTACGTGGTGTTGATGTATCACCCATTACTTTTACTCATCATCGTCGGGATCTACTGTAGTATTCCATATATAAAATAGTATGCAGAACATAAATATTTCAGCTAGAAATGGTAGAACAACAATGATATAACCATAACAATACCAGAGTAATACTAGAATAACACTAGAAAGAGAACCTTGATTAATGATAGCAATGTTCACTTGCCTCTTCCAGGGGGAAACCTCTAGCAAATCAAAGCTCTATTACAATAATATCCAAGACAAAACTTCTCATACCCTCTACTCCCATTTATACTAAATATATCTATCCAAAAGAACAATCTAGAGGAAGATCCTTCTAGAAGCAGAAGCTTATATTAGGTCTTCTTACATTTGACTTATTATTCCTTATTGCTAGGCCTTATTAATATTGGCCTTTATTACATGGAAATATATTATTCTACCTACGTGAGGGGTTATGGAGGTTAGGTCCCTAATATGTCCTCCCCTTAAAAACAACCTTGTCCTCAAGGCTTAAGATGAGGAAATTGCTGTAGAATGGTAGCTTGTTCCCAAGTGGCATATACTGGAGTGGTATTTTTCCACTGAACTAATACTTCCTTGATGGTACGCTGATGTAGATGACACTCACATTGGTCCAAAACTGCTTGTGGCTGCAACCAGATGGAGCCTTCTTCATCCAACTCATGAAGGCTGGTTTGAGTTTGACATTTAGTTCCAATCACCTTCTTTAAGCAGGAGACATGAAAAATAGGATGGAGCTTAGAATGAATGGGAAAATCTAACTGATAAGCCACCTGTCCCACACGCTTGAGAATGGTATAAGGACCATAAAATTTGGGCACCAGTTTCTGACAATGGTCAGCCTTGAGGGAAGTTTGCTTATAAGGTTGCAATCAAAGAAACACCTAGTCTCCTTTAGGAAACTGACGACCAGAGTGACCTTGATCTGCCTGTTGCTTCATGCGATTTTGGGTCATGACCAAATTCTCTTTGAGGGTACAAAGAATAATATCTCAAACTGTAAGAGTTTGGTCAACCACCCAGACCTTCGAGACACGTGACATGTATGAGAGAACTGAAGGTGGCTTTTGTTCATATACTGCTTCAAAAGGAGCCATGCGGGTATCTTTATGGTAAGAAGTGTTGGACACACCTACCACACTTAGAGGGGGGGTGAATGAGTGTGGGGCTCTTTTTCCCAAAACTTCCCTCTTGCACAAAAAACTAATCAAGTAGCATTCAACATTTATTCATTGCCCATTGTTGCCATTTATAACCAGTTAGATGTGAGCACATATCAGCAACATATATCAACAATATATCATCAACAAGTCATCACCACAATGAACACAAAGAACACAAGATGTATGTACAATTTTCTTTTTATTACGGACTACAATCCTTGGGGTTTATCAACAACAACTGAATAGAGTACAACTCTACAAGAGCACCAGCTCTATATACAAGATTCAGCTTGCATTCTCAACACCAACTGAGATGAGGCAACAATCCTCAATAGATATCAATCTGTACCATAAACAAGAGCATCAACCATGCACCAACCTATGCCAAACAACCTGTAATCAACCTGTACCATAAACAAGTGCATCCAACTATTTACCAAGTATATACCAATCATGTGTCAACTACTCATCAACTATGACTCATCAATATGTACCAACATCATCAACTATACACCTCATGTATGTGCGCCAACTCATCAACTACTTGTCTCAACCATGTACTCAACATGTACCTCAACCAAAAGCCCTCATCAATTTCATCATCCA
>JASDQU010101544.1:174795-192535 GCA_032191745.1 Picea mariana
TAACTCTCAAATCGTGAGGAGTTATGTGACGTTATACATACCACTAAAAATGGCATGACATGTACTATCCATATAGAATAGTATTAGCTGAAAATATATCATAACTCATATTGTTACCCATCAAACAAACTTGGGTCCATTACCCAAACCTGGGGTCTCCAACTTCTCATGGACATAACTCTCTAACCTTGAGGAATTATGTGACATTTCACATACCACCGGAAATGACATGACAAGAACTATCCATCTAGGATATTTTCCCTGACAAATTCACTTTCCTTCATCTCATTATTCCACAATTAAGCATGGGTTCTCTTACTCCACAAAGCGTCTTCCCGTGAGGGCTTTCACCATAAGGGGACCACTTTGGAGTTCATCCATATTTACTTCTTATCAACCATGACAAAACAATAATGAGTCATATTTACATCAAACGCTATTGGGTCCATTACCCAAACCTTTGTGCTATGGGTCTTTCTTCAAGGGTTGACATCAATGACAACCAACCTTAATCAACAAGAAGTGTTGTACCACCATTAAATTAGTGGTAACCATTGAGTCCACTGATTTTTCCTTTCTGATACAAAACACTTCAAATATGTTTCCAAACACTTGTTGACAACTTCAGTTTGAGCATCAATCTGGGGATGATAAGTTGTGTTGAGATGCAATTGGGTGCCCTGTAGCCTGAATAGTTGTTGCCAAAATTGCTGGTGAAAGTGGGGTCTCGATCATAAACAATAGAATGAGGCATGCCATGAAGCTTGAAGACTTTATCCATGAAAAGTTGAGCCATAGTGGAGGCGGAAAATGGGTGTTGAAGAGCACATAAATGAGCATACTTGGAAAGATGATCAAAAACCACCATGATGACTGATTTATTGCTCGATTTAGGTAAGCCCACAATAAAATCCGTAGAGATATCCCCCCCAATAGCAGGTGGAATCGTAAGCAATTGTAGTGTGCCAGGAGCTTTGACTGTTTTTCCCTTGTGGCGTTGACAAAGATACAGTTTGCCACAAATTTGCGAATGTCCTGTTTCATACCATCCTAGAAAAAAAGAACATTTGACCAGGTCATAGGTTTTGGGAAACCCGGAGTGCCCAACTGTGGGTGTAGCATGAAGCTCAGAAAGTACCGTGGATTTAAGTTGTGATTGTTTACTTAAATACAAATGGCCTTTATAGCTAAGCTCATCATTGTGCCAAGAGTACCCTGGGGAAACTGGAGAATTGGCTTGCAATTGTTGGATCAAATGCGAAAATTTTGGATCTCTTAGCCATTCCTGGCGAACAACTTGGAGCCAATCTGGTACAATGAATGAGAGGGAAAAAAGGGACCCTTGATCTTCATATTTTCTTGAAAGTGCATGAACAACCACATTGTCTTTTCCTTTCTTGTAAATGATCTCATAATCATAGCCAAAGATCTTAGTCACCCATTTTTGTTGCTCCGGGGAGGAAGGACATTGTTCCAGAAAATACTTGAGGCTTTGATGATCTGTCTTAGTTTGGAAGCATTTATCCAATAGATAAGGGAGCTAAAGATCCACGACATGCATAATAGCCAACATTTCCTTTTCATAGATTGATTGACCCAAATGTTTCTCTGACAATTGTTTGCTGGTAAAGGCCAAAGGTTGACCATCTTGCATAAGGAATGCTCCAATTCCTCTCCCAGAAGCATCACATTCCAGGATAAAGGTCTTTGTGAAATCGTGAAGGTCAATGACTGGAGTGGTGCACATGGTCACCTTCAAGGTTTGAAAGGCCTGATCAACTATTGGAGTCCAAGTGAAATAATTATTTTTAAGGAGAGCAGTGAGAGGTGTCACCATATTTCCATAATTCTTAACAAACTTGTGATAATAGCTTGTTAAACCCATAAATCCACACAATATTTTGAGAGTCTTTGGGCGAGGCCAATCCTGTCTAGCTTCAATCTTCTTAGAATCCACCCTGACACTTGCCTTGCCAACAATATGACCCAAGCACTCGAATTCTGAGGCACCAAAAACACATTTAGATTGTTTGAGGAAAAGTTGGTGCTGAGAGAGTAGATGTAGAACTCGATCCACATGAGAAATATGGGTTGTCCAGGTTTTACTATAGATGAGGATATCATCAAAGAAAACTAAGACAAAATGACGGAGAAAAGGATGGAAGACATGATTCATGAGGCTTTGGAAAGTGGAGGGAGAATTACACAAGCCAAAGGGCATGACCAAAAACTCATAGTGGCCCTCATGAGTTCGAAATGCAGGCTTAGGAATGTCTACCTCGTTCATATGTATCTGGTGGTAGCCAGAATGAAGATCAATTTTAGTAAAGAACTAGGCACCACTCAATTTATCCAAGAGGTCATCAATAACAAGAGAAGGAAATTTGTCTTTGATGGTGAGTTTGTTGAGGGTGCGAAAGTGAGGACACATGCGCCAAGATCCTTCTTTTGTAAGGACGATGAAAACAACAAAAGAGTAGGGGATCGTACTAGGACGGATAACACTTGCGGTGAGCAATTCTTGAACAATTTTCTCAATTTTATTTTTCTGGGAAAAGGGATGATGATAGGGACAAACATTGGGAGGAAGGCTGCTGGGGACAAGGGGAATGGAATGATCATGAACACCATGAGAAAGATGAAGTCCCTGGGGAGTGGAAAAAACAACTTGATGTTTGAAGAGGATGGATTGGAGGTCCTGAGGCATAGAGGGTATCTCAGTGGCGTGAATGGCATGGAGTTGTGAAGTAATGCCAGAATGACCTTTTTTGAGGAGCTTTTCTATGCGATGGGAACTGATGATCTCTAGGGAACCGACGATGATGCCTTGGAATGAATATTATTGGCCCTCCTAGTTGAATTGCATGGTTAATTCCTTAAAATCCATGAGAATGGGACCCAAAGTCCTTAGCCATTCTGCACCCAACACAATGTCACAACCACCCATGTTGATAGCAAACATATGAGATTTCAGGTGGTACTGACCAATTTGGAGGAGCACATTTGCACAACTCCCCCCACATTTCATGGACCCGCCTTTGGAAATCATGATTTGAAAATTATTGACTACACATATATAGCAATTAGTTTCATGGGCAATGCGACGATGAATAAAATTATGGGTGATTCAACTATCAACAAGGATGATGACCTTCCAATGCTTAATGTAACCAATTAGCTTGAGGGTTTGGGGAGAAGAGAACCCAGTGAGAGCATTAAGGGAAATGACCGATATAACTTCGAGAGGGTCAGAGGGTGGGGTCATTTCAATGGGTTTAGGTGACTCGACCACAAGGGGGGCCTCAACATCATCTTTCAAAACATCCTCAGAGATGGCCATAAAAAGATTTTGTTCCTTACACTTGTGCCCAAAAAAATATTTGTCATCACAATTATAATAAAGGCCTTTGAGTTGGCATTCAACCATTTCTACCCTGTTCAATTTCTGGATCTTTAGTGGAGTAGAAGGAGGAGTGGGAGTGACTAGTTTAGGGTGAGGAATAAAGGAGGGTTTTCGGGTTTGAGAAGAGACAACCTGTTCTGATTCCTTAGCTATTTTAGTAGCTTCCACCCAACTCAGAGGCTGAGCCATGAGGACATGGGCACAATTCTCATCCTTGAGGCCATTGATAAAACATTCTCTAAAAAAAGCATCAGACATGCCCTCTGTACGAAAAACCAATCGCTCAAAAGCGGCTATAAAGTCTTCCACTGATCCAGTTGGCTATTGGTGGCCACCCACCTATTCCAATTGGCTCCTCTTGTTCATTTTTAGTTCAACACTTTCTTCTGTAGTTCTTTGTAATTGTGAGTTCTACACTTCTGGGGATGTTTGAATCCCTACACATCTTCCAGGTGGATATTAGTGGCCTCACACCTAATCCATCTGGCTTATTTTGTATGTTTTCATGTCAACACATCTTGTTGTACTTCCAGGGCTGTTTTGGAGGCCTAAACAATGTTTTTTTGGCTCACCACAGTGAAATTGTAAATGGTGTTAGAGTTTGATGACATAATGTGTAGTTCTATGAAAGACCTTTCCAACGGGCTATCACGCACCTAAAACGAAGATCGTATGAAAATGTTACGACCCCGGGAAGTTGAGGTACCAACTTACCAATAGAGGCCCACATGACTTTTGACGTTTCACCTCCTAGGGTTAGGTTTTTGGATGTCTAGGGTTTTGGAATTCATGAGTAATATCAAAAAGGCCTCTAGAGCCTCGTTGTAATTCATTCTTCTCAGACAAATGCGCGTAGCAGCCACATCTCTTCTTAGAGATAACTACCACCATTCGAGCAAGTATTTCAGTTCTGTAGTTTTACGATTTCAACCTATTTCATTATTCAATAGAAGATATTGTTCACTGGATATGTGTGTTATTATTCATATCTCCGTGTTTATTGTATTCAGTATGTTAATCAGTTCATTCCGCACTTAAATCTGGATTAGTGGTATCAGAGCGGTCTTCTCTTCATTTATTTTTCTTCGTGCATGTCCCCAACAAGATCTGGGTACAAGAAGTTGGGACTCGAACCAATCGAGCCATTGCAAGATCAACCACGTCAAGCCCAACAACAACCCATGGGGGACGAAAAGAAAGATGATGGACTAGAAGATCCTATTAAAATGTTGCTCGAGGAAGCCTTCGCCTGACAAAAGAACGAAATGATGGACAACTTTGCACAGATCCTTCGATGACTGCCCACAGGAGGAGCATCTTCATCAAGCGACCACACAACCCCCTTCAAGGTATAGGTAAATTTTGTTATTCCATTATTTGAAGGATTGATAGATGCAGATGATGTAGATAAATGGTTGAATCTGCTCGAAGGGTATTTTTCGATCCACAATTTTTTCGATAGGGAAAATATCACTTTTGCACTCCTCAAGGCCGTTCCCCATGTTAAAGACAGGTGGGATACTTACTCTGAGAAAAGGGCCATGAGGAATCTGCAATGTTTATGGTTCCCCCTACATGGGATTCCTTTCGAGACACCATTAACGAACAATACTACCCTATTGGAAGCTACAAGGACCAATACACCAGATGGACCACCCTATGTCGAGAAAGGGACCAGACAGTACTAGATTTCACCAATATTTTCCATACCCTGTGCACCAAATTGGATATGAAAGACTCTGAGCGTCATCTGGTGCTCAAATACCACAGTTTTTTGCATAGATATATTCAAACAGAAATGGAGTTTCTGGACATCGCCTCATTGGGCACAACTTATAGATACGCTGTCAAAATCGATAAAAAATTTAAGCAGAAAAGGCGAGAGTTTGGATCTGCAAACCCCTCAGAGCCGAAGCAGGGCAAAGGCGGCCCCAACCCATACAACGAGGGACCAAGTTGAGATGGCCATCCTCAAGAAAACCAGTCCAGGCCAAAATGCAAGAAGGGAAATGAGAAAACAAAGAAGGACATGAGAAAATGGTGTAAGTACCATAAAAGCCCTTGGCACAATACCGAAGAATGTTGCTCCAAGCAGTCACTCATGGTCGAATTGAAGGCTTCTGAGTCAGAGGACGATTATGATTCTGAATCAAATATTGAAGGAGGGAAGTGGATTATCGATGCTGAACCCAGTTCCACTGTCGCTACCACCAAAGTCCATCCAGGCGAACCAAAAGAACCAGAGGAAGGGGAACGCCTCTTTCACTCGCAAATGTGGGTAAAGGGGGCTCCGCTTCATTTCATTGTCAATAACAATAGTCATAAGAACCTAATTTCAATAGAGGTCATCAAGTGGTTGGACTTGCCAACAATACCACACTTGCAACACTACACCATCGGTTGGCTTCGCTAAGGAAGAGATCTTTGTGTTATCCAACAATGTCATCTTCCCTATGACATCAAGCCTTTCAAAGATGAGGTACTATGTGATATTTCTCCCCTTGAAGTTTGTGATGTCCTTTTAGGACAACCATATTTATGGAAGGATCATGTTGTGTATGAGTCTAGACCCCGCAGTGTTATTATTACTTTGGGTAGACAATTGTACAAGATACCAGAGGTAGTGCCGCCTACTGTTATTTCTTTAATCTCTACTAAGCAATCCAGTAATTACATTTCACAAACCGAGAAGTTCGTCTTCTTTGTGATCCATGCTCACAATAAGTAAAAGGTCACTACCACATCGGTAGAGACTACACAGAGCCTCTCTTTGCAGCATAATCAAGTGGACAAGATCATGGAAGAATACAGAGACATCTTCTCCTCACCTACAGGGGTACCGACACACTGCCAAGTCAAGCATCCAATTGATCTGACCCCCAATGCACCTCTACCTAATGCACCAGTCTATCATCGCTCGCTGATGGAAAATGATGAAATCATGTGTCATATCCAAGATCTTCTTCAAAAGGGGCACATCAGACCCAATCCTCCCCTTGCGGAAGCCCGATTGTATTGGTGCAAAAGAAGGACAGGACTTGGTGAATCTGCATTGATTACAAAGCCTTAAACAAAATCACAGTCAGGAACCGGTACACCATTCCCAGGATTGATGACCTTCTTGACCAAATCAAGTGGGTAAAGTTCTTCAACAAGATTGACCTAAATTCTGGCTACCACTAGGTTCCCACGAACCAACTGATGTATGGAAGACAACCTTCAAATCTAAAGAAGGTCTCTTCGAATGGCTAGTCATGCCCTTTGGCTTAACAAATGCACCAACCACTTTCATGAGGTTGATGGATGATGTATTGAGACCCTTCACCAAATCCTTTGTGGTGGTATATTTGGATGACATCCTCATCTTGAAAAAAATGTGGGAGGATCACATGCGGCATATTCAACAGGTTTTGAGCACTTTGCAGCAGCACAAGCTATATTCCAACTTGGAAAAATGCTCTTTTGGCATGAAGAGGGTCCACTACTTGGGCTACATTGTTGATGAGCATGGGGTACATGTTGATCCATCTAAGATGCAAGTCATACATGGCTGGACAACCCTGACCACATTGACCAAGCTTCAGAGCTTCTTGGGACTAGCCAACTTCTATCGACAGTTCGTGTTGGGATTCTCCCATATTGCATGGGTCCTCAGCTAGGTGACCAAGGGCGGTGGAAGGGCCAAGTTCGTGTGGGGGAAGGAACAAAAATGAGCATTCGATGATATGAAGCATCGCTTGTGATCAAATCCAGTACTCTCCTTGACCGATCTTCAACAACCATTCGATATTGAGACTGATGCATCTGACTATGCTGTGGGCGCAGTTGTCACTCAACACGGTCATCTGGTGGCATACCATAGTGAGACACTCTCAGATACTGTCCAGAAGTACCCCACCTATGAAAAGGAAATGTATTCTATTGTACAAGCATGTCTTCAAAGGAAACATTACATTCTGGGAAAGGTGACGATCATACACACTGATCACAAGCCTCTGAAGTTCATACAAACACATGGGAAATTGCAAAATGATCGTCATCAGAAGTGGTGAACCTACCTGCAATAGTTCCATATCAAAATCAAGTATAAGACAAGTATCTCAAATCGTGTCATTGATTGCCTTAGTCGACCTCTTGTGGCTGCACTCACCATTGTGCTCCATTCCTATGGACATGAAGCAATTGAGTGGCCCCAACTTTATCAACAAGATCTGGACTTCGCCACCACCTATCAACTCTTGGGTACAGGCGTGACTGTCATCGATTTTCACATTAAGGACAGAATGTTATGCCACTTGGGCCATCTCTGTGTTCCTACAAGCAAGCATGCAAAGCTGATTTGGGAATCCCACTATAGTCGGATGGCAAGACATTTTGGCGTGGAGAAAACTGTGGCCGTTCTTCAAAAACATTTTTATTGGCCGAAACTTCGACAAGACATCATCAAGTATATAAGATCTTGCACTACCTGTGCCATTTCCAATCCAACCATCAAGAAGAAAGGCTTATACACCCCTATTCCTACTCCTGAGAAGCCTTGGGAATCCATCTCAATGGATTACATGTTTGGCCTTCCGTCCACCAAGCAAGGAAATGACTGTGTATTTATAGTCATTAATCGGTTTTGAAAGATGTCCATCCTCACAGCCTGTAAGAAGAATGTCATAGTGGAAAATACTGCCAATCTCTTCTTAAAACGAGTGTGGGTCCACTTTGGGATACCACAAGCCATCATCTCCAACCGGGACAACAGGTTCCTCAACACATTTTGTTCGAGTCTCTGGTCACTGTTGGACACCAAGCTCACAAAATCCACTGCTTTCCACGCCCAAACAGATGACCAAATAGAGGTCGTCAATCCGATGATTGCACACATCCTATGCATGTACAACTCTAAGAATCTACGTACATGGGACGATCCCCTATGTTCAACATAATTAAAACAGGGCTCTCCATAGCTCCACCGACCATATCCCATTTTGTAAGTTTTAAACTTGTGAAGTAAAGCAATGCATATAGATTCTTAAGCAAAACAAAAATTAATCAACGACTCATACACATAGTACACAGAGATTTATACCGGAAACCCTTAACCGGGAGAAAATCTTTCAATGCTTCATTGTATTAATTTTACCATTCACCATACAATATATATACAATGTTTTTAGGTATTCTGTAGATACCAAAACCCTAATCCCTTAATCCGAGATTAATTTAGAAAACCGCTAAAAATAGAAAAATCCGCTAAAATAGAAAAAACGCCCAAGAAAAAAAATTTCGAGGCGCTGCCCCTAACGCTGCGCGTAACCAAGGGGGGCCATACCTGCCCCCCCCCTTAGGAATCCCCTAGGAAGTGCCTGGCACGTACGACACAAAGAACACTACTAGAGGGATCGTCAGACATAGTTGTGGAATCTGATGCGCCCACACACACACATGCAAAGAATATAACACATACCCAACATTCTCCCACTTGTTGTTTTCTTTGCATCCAGGGGTCCACAGGATTATATAGTCAACAATCCAGGGAAGCAATTCCCATTGTTACTCTACACCAGAAGAACTTTTCTATGCTTATAGACTTTGTCAATGAATCTGCAACATTCTTCAAAGTGTCAACCTTTTCCAGCAACACCTTCTTTTATTCAACCATGTCTCTCACAAAGTGATACTGAACATCAATATGCTTTGTCTTTGAATGATTAGCTGGGTTCTTTGCCAGAAAAATTGCACTCTAACTGTCACAATATAATCTCACTGCTTGTTGTACCAACCCAATGCCTGAACACAATCTTTGTAACCATATTGCTTCCTTGCTTGCATGAGTGTTTGCCATTTATTCAGCTTCTATAGTTGAGAGTGCCACTACAACCTGTCTTTTTATAATCCAACTGATTGCTCCTCCAAATAGGTTAAACACATACCCACTTGTATATCTTCTGTGATCCAGATCTCCAACCCAGTCTGCATCAACAAAGCCATGTATGTCCACCACTTTGTCCAATCCTGGTCTTCCTTGGTAGCACAATCCATAATTGGTAGTGCCACGCAAATACCTGAAGACCCTCTTTATTGCTGTCCAATGCTCCTTCCCTAGTTTTGACATATACCTGCTCAAAACTCCCACTGCATGTGCAATGTCTGGTCTAGTACATACCATTGCATACATCAAATTGCCAACTGCACTGGCATACAGAACATGGGACATGTCCTCTTCTTCTTCCTGTGTCTTGGGACACTGATCTACATATAACTTTACACCTATAGGAATAGGAACCTTGACTGGTTTACTTCCATGCATATTAAACCTCTACAATATCGTCTCAACATATTTTATCTGATTCAACCAGAGTTTCCTATTTGCACGATCTCTTTTCATCTCCATTCCCAGAATGAAGTTAGCAGCACATAGATCCTTCATGTCAAATTTGGTGGATAGTTGCGATTTGACCTCCTTGATAACATCCATGTTATTTCCTACCAACAACATGTCATCAACATACAACACTACATAAATGAAGTGATTACCAACCTGCTTGGAATATACACAGTGGTCAGCCCTGCTTCTCACAAATCCCAATCCAAGGATGTATGTGCAAACTTTTGGTACCACATCCTAGGTGATTGCTTCAGACCATATAGTGACTTCTTTAGCTTACAGAACAACTCTTTATTTCCCTTCACTACAAAGCCTTCTGGCTGCTTCATGTAGATTTCTTCTTCCAGATCCCCATGTAGGAATGCTGTCTTCACATCCATCTGTTCCACTTCAAGATCAAAAGCAACAACAATAGATAAAATAAATCTAATAGATGTTAACTTGGCAACAAGAGAAAAAATCTCACCAAATTCAATTCCCTCTACCCGGGAATAACCTTTTTCTACTAACCGAGCTTTGTATTTCTCCACTTTACCTTCTGCATTAAAATTCTTCTTAAACAACCATTTGCTACCAATAGATTTTCTTCCAGCTGGAAACTCAAATATATCCCATGCCTCATTCTTATCCAAGGCATCCATTTCTTCAACCATGGCCTTCTTCCATAGTTTACTATCATCTGAATTCACTGCTTCCCTGACAGTTCTGGGATCATCATCAGTAATAGATAAAGCAAACTTGGAACAGAAACCAGGTGGACTATACCTTTCTGGTTTCCTTCTTTCTCTAACTGATCTCCTCAATATTGGGGTATGAGGTTCTTCTTCTTCTTCTACTTCATCTTCTTCAGATGATTCAGATTTTGCATAATCCAACTCAAGCTCTATTTTCTCAGGTTCTTCTTTCCTTGGTAGGAATTCCTGTTTGGAAACATCTTTTACCTCTCTAAAAACAACATCCTGACTGTAAAAAGTCTTCTTAGTTTCTGGATTCCAAATATTATAACCTTTCACACCATCTTTATAACCAATAAAGATACACTTTTCAGCTTTATTATCTAGCTTACTCCTATTTTCCTTTGGAACATGTACATAAGCATCACAACCAAACACTCTAAGATGTTCAAGAGAGGGTTTATTTCCAGTCCATACCTCGTGTGGAGTTTTATCATCCAACACTGATGAGGGTGATCGATTGACCAGGTAACATGCTATACCCACTGCCTCTACCCATAGATCCTGTCCTAACTCGACACCGCTGAGTATACTCTCTTTTTCCATCAGTGTCTTGTTCATCCTTTCTGCAACTCCATTATGTTGAGGAGTGTATAGAGTAGTCTTCTGCATTGCTATACCATGCTTCTTACAGAATTCTTCGAATTCATTTCCACAGAATTCTCCACCATTATCTGTTCTCAATACCTTTATTTTCTTCTTTGTCTGATTTTATACCAGAGCCTTAAACTCCTTAAATTTATCAAATACCTCAGATTTCTTTCTAAGAAAATAAATCCATGTGTTCCTTGAGAAATCATCTATGAATGAAACATAATACAAAGACTTACCTAGTGATGGAACAGACACAGGTCCAAACACATCACTGTGTATCAAATCTAAGATCCCCTTTGCTCTTGTAGCACCATATGTGAATCTTACTCAATTTTGTTTACCATATATGCAATGTTCATAGAAATCAAAATCCAGAGTGCAATTAGACATACCTTCAACCATACCTTTACCGTGTAGTGTTTGAAGGCCCTTTTCTTCAATATGTCCTAGTCTTTGATGCCAAAACATGGTCTTCTTTCCAGGGACAATATTTGTCCTGTCTTCTTTATTTATCTGCTCAGTGTTACACATCAAAATTACTCACTCTAATGATGATCTATTGTCGTCATTATCAGTGTCGCGAGTGTCGCATTTTGGCCGCAAGCTGTCACAAGTGTCGCAAACGTCACACTGTCATCTTGCCTATGTTGTGTCTCTAATGACATCACAAGGACACTTAAGACACCTTCAAAGACTGGTTTAATAAGGATAAAACATTTGATTAAGAGTACAAAGGTTTCCCCATGAAGAAAATCACTTGAAAATGATTTTTGGAAGGCAATGCTCCCCTACCCACTGTTAGGGAGTCCTAGCGCTCCCTACCCTCCTTTGGGGGAGCGTTGCAATGCTCTGTGCACCCTTTTTAGGGAGTGCTGGCCTTTTTGAGCAAATATTGGGCTATTGAGGAAAATCAGGGAGAAATCCCCTTCATCTGTGAAGTTGGTTGGATTCAAATATGAGGTCAAGGCTCGATCTTAGGGAGGATCCATAACTGAAGGAGAAAGATCCTCAACCTATCCCAAGAATCTCTAAGATGGTTAGGCCTCTCCAAGCCTATATAAGGATGCCTCCTCATGGTAAAAGGGAGAGACATTGAAGGCATCAAACTTATGATCTCATAAGGAAGATAATCAAGTGAAGCATAGTCATTCTGTTGTGGATCATTTGAGCAAGGGGTTGGACAAGGAGAGCTTGGTGAGGTTGTTGCATCTGCATCTACAGTTGTAAGCACTTTGCTTTGTTTTCATTAATATATATGTGCTTGGCTTGTTTCCTTCAAGATTATGTTTATCTACATGAACTTGTCTTTAATAGATAGATCTAGTTTCAAGCTAATCATAGTAGAATAGGAAGCATGTTTTGTCTTTGATTGGATTACAGGACTTGTCGAGGAGCTTGGAGATCGGAGCTCAACTCAGACTGAATGAGGACAAGCATTGCAAAAAGGTATATCTTCTTCCTCTTCTCTATACATTAGTTTAGCTAGGTTTAAAGGGATCTCAGTAACCAATGTTAGCACCTTTCTGTCTTGGTCCTAGGAGTCTAGAGCCCAAGAGGGGATTCACCTGTCCGCAGGGGGATTTCCCTGTAACAAAAACTGACGACTCCACTGGGGATCGACATCAATTTGTCTTTCCTTGGATTTTACTTTCCCTTTTCCAACCTTTTAGATCAGTTTTACTATTTGTTTATGATCCATTACCCTTCTCCCATCTTGACTTACATTTTCACCAATTTGTATGCATTCTGGGTGAGTTTTTTTGCATTTTTTGGCTCTTTTTTTGAGGTTTCGGGAAGATCAACGCCCCCCTGTAGGCCATATAAGAGCGCTGATATCTCATCAGTGCTCCCCTATTCCTTGGATTTTACTTTCCCTTTTCCAACCTTTTAGATCAGTTTTACTATTTGTTTATGATCCATTACCCTTCTCCCATCTTGACTTACATTTTCACCAATTTGTATGCATTCTGGGTGAGTTTTTTTGCATTTTTTGGCTCTTTTTTTGAGGTTTCGGGAAGATCAACGCCCCCCTGTAGGCCATATAAGAGCGCTGATATCTCATCAGTGCTCCCCTACAGTTCTTTAGGGAGCGCTGCAGTGCTCTGTACCCTTGAGACAAGGAGCACTAGTCTCTGTTTTGGAGGATTTTTCCCCTTTTCTGCTCATATATTTTTCAGCCTGGTTTGTGGAAGTCTTTACCTAGTCTTTGTGGATGGTTAGTGAAGTTATTTAGGTTGATATTTGGTACTTATAAGCCCTTATTGTCTTGATTGGATCTTGAAACTTTTTTAGAAATGTGAAATTGCCCTTTCTAGTTGCTTGTTTTGTCGGGACAATTTGGGTATTTTCTCTTTCTCCCTGCTTTTCTTGGATTCTTCTCTGCATTCTCTTGTACTCATTGAATGTTTGTCAGTTGTTGAATCCTTTATTGAGTTCTTGTTCGAACAAGTTTCTCCCTTTTTTCTTTCAGTTCTCATTGCTTTGAGTGCATGCTTTGTTTGAAACCTTTGCCACCTCATGTCTTTTGCATCTGCATATGACTATTTTTTCTGATTGAAAGTTGTGGAACATTGAAGGATTTGTATTTAATTTCTTTATACATTAGAATCAAACAAAGAAGATAGTTGCATTCTTTCTTTTGGGTAGTGAAACTAGCTTGCATTTGAAGTAGCGTAATTGCATGGTTTTTGGCATTTTGGGACATTGTGCATCTGGAATGAATAACGTTTTCTCCTTCTCGTAATATAGCTTTCACCGAAGTGAAATGTTTGCATTCTCATTTATTTTCATTGTTTAGAGTTGGTCAAAACATCATTTAGTCCACACCATTTTCCTCTTGATTAAGCAACAACCTTAAAATCAAGCGCTAAACTAAAATTTATTAGAAATTTTTATATTTTATGGTAGCAAACCTACATTAGCTTAGGGTGTAGGGCTTTGGAATAGGTGTGAAAGATAGATTTCCAAAGCTGTAAATGAACATAGAATATTGAGTTAGGGAGCAGTGAAATCCACTTGCTACATTTTGTCCTGGGAATCCCTTCTAACACAAGGGTCAATCATGAGGTCACATTAAGATTGGCAGAGTTACTCACCCTGCTTTGTTGGTCTTGGTGTAGAGATTGCACACATTATGGGGGTCGCTTGAAGGTATACCCACAATGATGAGTGGAAGCCTTTCGAGTTGATTTCGGGCTAGATACCCTGCCTTTGCACGTGGATTGAACTGTCAACTGTTTCCCCAGGCATCATTGTAGTAATTAGTAACCTTAGTAGCCTATCTCTCTAGGGTCTTTACACAAGGTGTCTGTGGAGGGGAAAGTCTTCACGGTGTCTGGAATAGACGTTGGCCAAACTCAATCAGGCTCCTTGGAGGGCATACCCACAATTATGTGTGGGAGCTTGCACCAAGGCATAAGTCCATTAAGCAAGTCTTCAACGTAACTTTTCCACCTGCTCTATCTCAGCCCCTTCTTACTTTGTTCCCATGACGTTGTATTTCATCACCAACTAGTGTGCTCATTGTGAGAAGGTTTTGTTTGTTTGCTTGCTTACTAGATTTTTAGTGTGTGTTGTTTGTTCTCCCTAGTTGACTCTAGGTTGGATCTTTATTTTTATGGTGTTAGTTCCTAGGATGACCAATGAAGGAACCCATTTTCCAGGGGAACCTTTTGTTTTTCCTTCTTACAAAAACATTGGTCCTACTCACATCGTTACTTTGAGACTTCCAGGTCTCACAATTGGATTACCGGTATGGTTGTTTTCCACTCAGGTAGTCCCGAATGCAGTTAGTGCTTCGTTTGTAAGCACTTCCCCCCAAGAGAATCAACCTCATGTTGATCCTTCACCTTCTTCACCAATGAGATTTCTTTCACCTTATTCACTTGCAAGGTCTTCTTCCATTTCATCTTCTTCGCTCTAAAGCTAGTAACTCGGTGGATAAGAAGAAGAAGAAAAATAAGCAAGGGTCCCAACATCCAACCACTGTCGGACATGTTGGAAAGGACCCAGTTACTGTTAATCGTGTTGGGAGTTTTGATGATGCCAAGATCACCCAAACAACCCGTAAGCCCAAGTACCCTTGCAGGCTTTGTAAGGGTAACCATCTTCTTAAGGATTTCCTCGGTCTATCCAAAGTTATAGAATCTTGGTCTACGCAACTTCACCAACCCATGTCATCAACCTTTGAACAACATATTGATGACCTCCCGTTTACAAGTCAAGATACTGTTGGGAAGAAGAAAAGTAGAGTCAAGTTCCCATGTATGTTATGCAAAGGGAGTCATCTAACTCACCTTTTCCCTCGTATGGACGAAGCCTCAAAATTACTGGAAGACATGGTTTCACAGCCTCAACTTCCAGCTGCTTATCACAAGCTTACTCTTGACCCACCTATAATTGATGGAATGATTAATCCAGTCCCTTCATCGGTCAATTCGGTTGATCATGTCGTCAATCTGGTCATGTCCTCATTTGAACCAGTTGACAAAGTGGTTGATCCGATTTCATCCTCAGTTGATCCCACTCTCCCGTTAGAGAGTGAAACCAAAGCGATCGATCCGTTTCCACCCGTCGACCCCATTTTCCCCTTGGAGAATGAAACCCAAGTGGTCGATCTGATCTCATCATCGGTCGATCCTACTCTCCCCTTAGAGAGTAAACCTGATACTGCCCACATTTTTCTCATTGATACAGAATATACCATGCTGGGGGGCATTCCTCCTTCTCCCGTGAAACCCCCTCCAAGTAATGAGGCCATCCTTTTTGATTGGGGTGTGCTAATCGGACCTCATCTTCCCTCTCACATTCCTTTCCATATTACAATACATGTTTGTGGTTGGGACATTCCTCAGATGCTGATAGATGAAGGTGCATTCGCTAGTATTTTGTCCTCTATTGCTTGGAAAGCTTTGGGTTGTCCTCAGCTTGCGCCGGTTACATAGAATCTGTTAGCTTTTAACATAAGAACCAGTCAACCTTTAGGGACCCTTCCTTAGTTTCCCGTAACTTTGGGAGGGAAAACTGTCTTTATTGATGTCACGGTAGTCCAAGACCCCTTGGATTTCACTTTACTCATTGGGTAGGATTATGGCTATGTCATGAAAGCTCTTGTGTCCACTCTTTTTCGTGTGATATATTTCCCTCACGATGGAATAATTGTGACTATTGATCAACTTTCATTCATCGGTTCTGACTGGATTACTTCCCTAAATGGTTCTTATATGTAGACAATATCGCCCCTGCCACATGTTAATTATGTGGCGTTGTCTCCCATGACTTCAACTCTTGATGATTTAGATCCAGTAGTTGACATGGTGATCTCTTCGATAGGGATATTAGAGATAGATCTCCCTACCCTTATCAAGGTCATCGACATGTATTCCTTCCAGAGTGTTTCTCTTCCATCTAGTGAAGATCTATTGGAAGCCATGATCGACGTTTGTCCCTTGACATGTATTCCTTCCAGAGTATTATCCTATTGGAAGCCATGATAAAGGACAGTTCACGAGCATAGTTTTCCTCTCTGTAGCAAGCTCGTTAAAAAATGAAACATAAATATGGGGATTGAACCTGGAGCCTTGAGCATAGTTCTTTTCTTGTGTCAAGCTTGTTGGATTACTGAGAGGGGGGGTGAATCAGTAATAGAGCAATTTAATCCCTTTTAACCATATAATCCAAGTGCTATATCAATGACGCATTATTATCCAATATCTGTAGAGTAAATACGCAATGAACAAATAAACAATCATACACATACACAGTACACCAGTGTTTTACGTGGAAACCCAAATCGGGAAAAAACCACGGAATGCTTTTTCTTATATGTCTTGAAGAATTAAATTCATTGGAAGCACCAACTTCCTTTGTTTTCCAGCTGTAAGTGGAAGGACGCTCCAACCCCCTAGTTTCTCAGGCTACAACCTGAGGCAAGCTCCAACTCCCCAAATCTATGGCTACAACCAGAAGGAGGCTACAACTCCCAATGTTCTCCGGCTACAACTGGAAGGTGGCTACAACCACCTATCCTTGCCCCGTCCTGCCACCCTGAAGTAAAAGTAGAATCATGGAACCACTGTCACACTATCACTGTGAGATATACCGCTGTAAACCTGTACCAATAAATCTGAACCATGCATCAACCATGCATCAACCTGTAATCAACCTGTACCATAAACAAGTGCATCAACCATGCACCAACCTGTAATCTTCCTGTACCATAAACAAGTGCATCAACCATGCACCAACCTGTAATCAACCTGTACCATAAAAAAGTGCATCAACCATGCACCAATCTGTAATCAACCTGTACCATAAACAAGTGCATCAACCATGCACCAACCTGTAATCAACGTGTACCATAAACAAGTGCATCCAACCATGTACCAAGTATGTACCAATCATGTGTCAGCTACTCATCAACTATGACTCGTCAATATGTACCAACATCATCAACTATACACTTCATGTATGTACCAACTCATCAACTACTGTCTCAACCATGTACTCAACATGTACCTCAACCAAAAGCCCTCATCAATTTCATCATCAAAATCTGATTTGTAGCTCTGTAATAGACCTGGTGTTTATGATCACATTTTTGCAAACCTTCATTAACTTTAACATCAAGAA
>JASDQU010101545.1:136602-169040 GCA_032191745.1 Picea mariana
GACCAATCCGCAAAAGGGGATTTGGTCCTAATACAATTACCAACATGATTAATCCTCAATGGGGATTAATCCTATGAATAAAATAACAATAAGAATAAGAATACTCTTCGCAGTTACATTATTTCAACAAGTTAGAGGTGGTCTCTAGTGGCTTATTTTTTGTTGTTAAGCTTGGTTTTCTACAACCATAAGGCAGATAATATCATTGCAGCAACCTTTTGTTTCATCCTCCCTCTTTGTGCTAAAGTTATTACTTAATCATTGGTGAGTTGAGCTAGCTTCCTCTAGTTTGCCTCTTGTTTATCTTATCATATGCTTAGCACTCATATTGCAACCTTTGTTATATTTATTGAGCTGATATATATCATTTAATTTTGTTGCAATTAGGGATAGCAAGATTAAATTTCTTGTCCCACTAACATATTACATCATATGCTTTGTTTTCCTTGTGTATCGGTCAGGTATTCATACTTGGTAAGTCACTCAACTCATTTGGACACCCTTGAAACTTCCCAAGACTCTTGCCCAATCTCTTCATACCATTTAGAATTGACCTCTAGGGAAATCCATTCATACTTGTGATTTTCCATCTCATTTCCCCCTAGGCTCACCGGGATTCCCCCCTTGATATGACTACCTCACCTCTAAAGTGACGGGGACACCTGCCTAAGGTGACAGTGGGTAGGTTCCCTCTTAGTTTTCGCCAATTGGTGGTTGGGTCGGGATTTTCCCAACCTGCAACTTGTGTGATAACAAGAATCTTGGTAGGAGCCCAGTTGGGTACTTCATCATCACATTTTGGACAATCTGTCCAAGCTCCACCATTATCTGGGTTCTGAGGTTCTAGATACAACCTGCTAAATTTTTAGGCCAATTAATGTTTTTGGCCCTGATTGCTACAGGAACTTTCTATGCCCTCATATACATTTTTATGTGCCCAAATTTCTATTTTGACTCCATGGTTATGTTCTATGGCTCAAAATATTTCCATAGACTACTCATGTGCCCCAATCTGATTCTGAAGCAGGAGGTTATGGTCCTCAGAAGTTAATTGGGTCTTAAATTTTACCTTGCATTATTTGGCATGTAACTTCATCATACTAGCTCCATTTGACGAATGGTTTCCACTATTAGAAAACTATCCGTGAGCTTTTTCATTTGAGATGCAAAGATAAAGTGTACCTTGGTACATTTTACTCTCATGTTTTTTGAGTAGCTAAAAGCATTGTTTAGGGCCTCAAAAATTCCCTTGCAAAAGCATGACCTAAAAAACACCAAAATTTTCCAATATTTTTTAATAATTTCTGATCATTTTAGTCATCTTAAGTTGACTGGGATGTTGACGTGGCACCCAAGTCATCCTGTAACCTCGAGGTGGTACCATGTCAACCCCCTTGACCACTTGGATTTCCCCGTCAGCTCTCATCACCTCCTAACCATCGCTTCCATCTCTCTTTCCCCTTCATTGGCATGCACACATTATTTCTCAGTCCCCATAGCTCCTTGGTTTCCATGTGGTGCCTTTGTATTGGGTCGGGGGGATGTTTGGGTCCCATCCCACACCCATATACCCCAGCGCACGAAGTTGAACGTCATTATAATCCAACATTTTACGATTGGAGGGCACTGGCGGTGATCGATGATCCACATCACATTGTATCCCCCCCTGCCCCACCAAACATTAACACGGCAGGGATGAAGAAATTTGAGGCTCTTTACAGGTTGTTATATCAAGTCTATTTTACCACTGTATTAAGGTCATGAACAAGCTTGAAAATGGACTATTTAAAGGTCCTTTAATTGTTTCCTTCAATATTGATATCATGCTCATTTAATGATGTTATCATAAGGTTTAATTTAACATAGGTTTGTTGTCAATAAATTAGTGTTATAACAGTTATTAAGACATGATATTCACCTCTAATATTTTCCACTTAAATGTTGAAATAAAATAAGCAAACCATAGAAAATTTACTCAAGGATTTTTGGTCAACATGACCTTGCAAAAACTCCCAAGGGGAAAACCAGTGAAGAGGAATTTATGATGGAGTTCTTATAGAATTATTATAACAGAGAAATTAAACATGAGAAACCTGATTTTGCTACAACCAACGTATCTCAAGGTTGACAGTGAAGTTTATACTTGAAGTTTTCTCCCAAGTCCTTGGGATTTGTGCCCTTCCTTGTGTTTCCCTCTTCCATGGGATTTGTGTCTGTTGTAGCGGCTTGTAAATCCTCTTGCGTGCCCTCTTCCTCAATTCTAAGTGTTCCCTCTTCCTCGAGTCTAAGTGTGACCTCTCTCCATGAGCAAGTGTGCCCTTACTCCTTCCTTAGTTAGTGCACCCTCTTCCTTGGCTAGTGCGCCCTCTTCTCAAGTGTGCCCTTAACCTCTTTTGCACCCCTTTCTCTTCTTCCCCAACACTTGTTTTCCTCTCTTCTCTTCACCTCCTCTAAAGATGAACAAAGTTCCCCCTCTTCCCTCATACTTTTCTTTAACCTCTTCATTAGGTTAAACTAGGAACCAATGGCTAGGATTAGATCTTAGCCAACCAAGATCAAGGGTGGAGATTATATCTCCCCCTTTACTTAAGTTATTTAAGTCACTTTATGTTAATAAAGTCACTTTATGATTAATGAGCTCATAAATTCACTTTGAATCTATAACATAAAATAAAGTAAGGGAGGGGTACTTTTCACCCTTTAGTGTTAGGCACATCAATAACATTAGGGGACCACTTCCCAAGATACCAAAAAATCAATACTCACTCTTACCGAGGAAAGTGTTCTTCACCACTCCGATCTTGTCTCTGAAGTAGACATGTTTTCCCCTTGGAAAATACTTCATGAGAATGTCTTCAATATGCTCATCAGTAGATATGTACTCAAGTTGAAATGCTCCTCTTTGAACCCAATCACGAAGGAAGTGGTATATTATCTATATGTGCTTTGACCTATCGTGAAAGAATGGATTCTCAAAGAGTTTGATACAACTCTGATTATCATAGTGAATCTTAGTAGGCCTCAACTCATGACCAAATAGACCAACCAATAACTTGTGAAGCCAAATATCCTCGCAGTTGGTCTGACTAGCTGCCATATACTCTACCTCAGCAGAACTCAGTGCCACTAACTTTTTTTTCAGAGTGAACTAGAAAATAATTGTTGATCCCAACCCAAAACAGCACCCTCAAGTGCTCTTCCTATCAATTGCACATCCTGCCCAATATGAATCTGTATAGCCAATCAACCTAACCCCATCACCTTTGACATAGTCCAAACCATACTCCATTGACTCTACTATGTACCTCAAAACATGTTTTTTTGCTATCAAGTGCACTCTCCTAGGATCCACCATACATTGACTAAGAGTGCTCACAGCAAAACAAATATCTAGTGTAGTGTAGACCAGATACATTAATGAACCAACCAACTGACAATATCTCGTGGCATCCACAAACTCTAACTCAGAAGCACTAAGCTTCATCCAGTTGTGTTGATGATTGCAGCTATGTGAGACATTCTCCAGGACACAAACCTAAGAGGGGTGTGTAGTTCCTATCTGAGACAGATCTGGAACATAGAGATGTCCTCCTCTTTACAAAGAGTTGAGAAGAACTCCAGATGATTCTCCTATGTAACCCAGTGATAAAGGAGATATGCAGAGTTGGGCATGCCTATGGATGAGCACAAGGTGAATGTCTAAAAGCTCAAAGTGTTGGGTGCATCGTCATGAGACAGAAATGAATATGATGTATTAGCCTCCTTTGAGCAGAGAGTTGATGAGAAACTCCAGATGAATCTCCTGTGTAATGCAGTGGGAAAGAAGATATGTTGAGTGGACGTGCATGTGGATGAGCATAGGTGAACGTGATCCTAGTGGTTGAGCACTGGTGAAGAAGTGTTTCTTATGTGTAATGCAGTGAGCCAGAGATATGGACATCCCTATGGATGTGCCCCTAGTGGATGAGCACTAGTGGGTGTATAATATCCCTTGCTATATTGTTCAAGAGTCAGAGCTTCATGTAACCTTAATTGTAATGTAAAGGGTACCGGTTGGCCCCACCTTAATGTAATTGATAATCATTGTAAAAGATAATTAATCTGGTTAATATTTATTATATTATGAGATAGAGAGTTCGGCCCTGTTGTTCCAATAGAAACTTATGTTCACAGGTCAAGTATAATATAAGTAAAAGTAAATTCCCCATTCAGGAATCATATATTTTGTGTGAGTTTGGAAATTTCATCAAGTACACCCTCTTTGGAAAAATGTGCACCTCTCTTGGGTGCTAGTATTCTAGGGTTTGCAAGAAACCTCTTGTGTTCTAGGTTTTCTTGGTGGTGAAGGTACTTCTCTTGAAGAATATAGCAAAGGATTTGGCTCGATTTTCTTCCCTTGTTGAAAAGGGTTTCCCAATATACTTCTTGTGTACTTGTGCATGGTGTTTCTTCTTGTGATCTTGGTTGTTGCAAATTGTTTATGGTTTAAGTAAAATGATAATATGAAATGAACTTCTTACTTCAGCCTTGATTATTGAAAAATCAACATAGTATCAGAGCATAGGTCTTAAAGAACCCATTTCACAAGCTACAAGCTTTTACCAGTCTTCCCTCCTCTTTTGCAGAACGTACGACCTTCCTAAGGTTCCCAGAAATTTTGTACCTCTTTTTTTTGGGTTTTTCATCCCCTAAAACTTGCAAGTTGAGGAAAATTTTGGCATAGGAGAGTATGTCCTTCTCGAGCGCACCTCAAGAGACTCTTAGAGTGAAATTCCAAGCATTTTGAAAATTTGGCCCTAGGGTTTCACAATTTTCTGCAGATTTTTGTTTTTAGGGTTTCTACAGCTCTTTGAAGAAGCCTTCAAGATTACCTGTGTTCTTATAACTTTAAAGGATTATTGTTGGTAGTCACAAGCCCAACAAAACCTAAGGTTGCTAGTCTATACTAGCCATTAGGTTTTCTAACCCAGTTAACAAGGGTTTGTGAAGAACCTAAAAATATGATGAACAAAACTATCATGGAATATAAGCTCAATGGATCAAGAAACTTCAAGTTCCTGGAAGACAAAGACTTCAGAATAAAACTTATTGTGGGTGATACAAAAAGGTTTACTAGAGACAAATATTGATGAATGGAAGAAATATAACGACAATACAAGGAAGCCAATCATCTACACAAGCTCTTACATTGAAGGGCTAGCTTCAAAGCAACAAGATGAAAAAAGGTGACACTGTGACTATCTTCTTCATGAAATATCTCAAAGGACAGAGATCAACCAGGTGTCATTGGAGAAATCATATCAGCACCCTTAGGTATGCACTTTTATATATATTATTTGTATCATTGTCATGAGGGTAATTGCAGGAGGAAGGAACCTTTTGCTAAAGTCATGGATCTAGAGGGATCTCAGTGCATTCAGAAGAACAACACATTGGAAGTGAAGACTCTAGGTTTGATTGTTGAAATTTTCATTCCTCTAACCTATATTTCTATAGTTTTCTACGTTACAAGTAGGTGTTGTAGCTAATACAACAATCCTTAAAAATTTTTGATTCTAGAGATGTACTCATTATTCTCCTTTAGGAGATATTCTTGTTTTGGTTCCTCTTGTTTTCTTATTCCAGGCAGGTTAAAAACTAAGGAAGATGTTTATCCTTCAGAGGGAGTCACTTGACTCATAGGGAGTCAAAACTATTTGAGAAAGAGGAATAATATAACCATCATTGAGGAAACCAATGCAATAATACATTATCAAAATCCTTCTATGATTCTATGGGCAGAAGCATGCATGACACAGTATATATTCAGAACAAGATTCTTCAACAGACTTTGAAAAACATAACTCCCAAAGAAGCCTTCACCAGAGTGAAGCCTCAGATTGAACACTTCAGGATATTTGGGTGCCCAATGTATTTGCATGTACCCAAAGAGAATAAGTCCAAGCTAGACCATTCAGGGAGAAAGGATACACGTATGGGATAACAGTGAATCTTCGAAGACATTCCATATCGGCATTCATGGTCAGAGATAGATTGAGACAAGCAGATATGGTGTCCTTGAAGAAGAGATAACCTTTCAAAGATACAGATAATCTCATATGGATATTAACAGTGAGACAATACCTTCTCCCCCTTCAGCAGTTGATAGGGAGACAGACATTATTCCAGCTAATCCAGTTGCTCTAGTTGATATGTCTAGAGATATTGCAGTAGGGGCGTAAAAAGGAATGCCTGGGGTCAAAAAAACTCTGCTAGAAGGTAGAGAAACATACAAGTATCTCAAGGGACATCTTGAGAAAGAAAAATAGTTTTTCAAAGCTATCCTTCAGTCATGAGCCACTTCATTTAAGAAACAACAAGAGAAACAGGTATGGAAAGATGCCATAACAGAAGAATATCAGTGTATCTTAAAGAATGATGTATAATATATTATTCAGAGACCAGAAGAGAAGTTTGTGGTAACTTCCAAGTGGGTCTATAAGAGCAATCATGCAGCTAATGGAAGTGTCAAGAAATACAAATCTAGATCTCTAGCCAGAATATTCTCACAAATAGAGGGAGTTGTCTATGATGAGACACTTGATCCAGTAATCCCGATACACTTCCATCTGTACTACCATCCATGAGTTGGAAACTATATCAAACGAATGGATTCTTGATGATTTTGGGTTTCAGCAAGAGTGTTGTTGATCCAAACCTATATTATTACAGTGTTGGTGATGAGAGCCTAATTTTGATGACTTATTCAGAAAGCCTTGTTGTTGAAAACAAGTAATCCTTGACTTTTGATTTCAATATGAAGGATCTGAGTATGATGCTCTACTTCCTAGAAGTATGACAGAGAACCAATGAGATTTTCCTGAGTCAAGGAAAATATACAATGGGAATATTAAAGAAGTTCAGTATGACAGAATACAAAAACATCGTGATAGATTTGAAGAAAATGAATGGTGATGATTCAGACGAGATTGATCCACAGTTTATATGATCATTGATGTATCTGGTTAACACCAGACCTGATTCATGCTATGCAATGAATATGCTTAGCCAATCCATGATCCAGCTGAGACAGACTCACTGGAGAACATTATAGCATGTATTGAGATATACACGAGGCACAGTTTGATATGGTCTGAGATATGCCTCCATGTGTGAAATTGAGTTTGCAGGGATATGCCTATACAGATTGAGCAGAGAGTACAGTGGACCGAAAGAACACATCCAGTTGTTTTCTTACCATGAAGTTTGCCATGGTTTCCTGATGCAACAGGAAACAAAACTCTTTGGCCTTGAGTACCACAGAAGCAAAGTATATAGCATCGAGTGTGCGAAGCAATGTGGCTTCACAAGCTTATGACATATTTACTTGATCATGAAACGGATTCTATGATGATAACAAAAGTCGTGTGTAAATCTCTTTGAGAACCCAATGTTTCTTGATAGATCGAAACACATTGAGATGACATATCATTATATCAGAGATATGATGCAGAGGAAAATAGTACACATGCAGTACCTTCCTACACATAAGCATATTGTAGACATCTTCACCAAATTAGCTTGGTGAAGAATACCTCCCTAGTTAAGAGGAAGTGTTTATGACTACATACAAGACAAAATTCAAAGTACATCCGTGTGATACTTGGAATGATGAAGAATGCCTCCCAAACTAAGAGGGAGTGTTGATGATTGAAGCTATGTGAGACATTCTCCAGGACACAAACCTGAGAGAGAGACCCTGAGAGGGATGTGTGGTTCCTATCGGAGACAGAGCTGGAACGTAGAGATGGTGTCCTCCTTACAAAGAGTTGAGAAGAAATCCATATGATTCTCCTATGTAACTCAGTGAGAAAGCAGATCTAGAGAGTTGGACATGCATGTGGCTGAGGACAAGGTAAACATGTGAAATCCCAAAGTGTTGGGTGCATCGTCATGAGACAGAAATGAAGATGATGTATTAGCCTCCTCTGAGCAGAAAGTTGATGAGAAACTCTAGACGACTCTCATGTGTAATGCAATGGGAGAGAAGAACTATTGAGTGGACGTGCTTATGGACGAGCACGGGTGAACGTGATCCTAGTGGTTGAGCACTAGTGAAGAATTGGTTCTTCTTTGTAATGAAGTGAGCTGGAGATATGGACAACCCTATGGATGTTCCCCTAGTGGATGAGAACTAGTGGGTGTATAAAATCCCTTGATATATTTTTCAAGAGTTAGACATGCCTGTAACCCTAATTGTAATGTAAAGGATACAGGTCAGCCCCACCTTAATGTAATTGATAATTAATGTAAAAGATAATTAATCTGGTTAATATTAATTATATTATGAGATAGAGAGGTCGGCCCTATTGTGTCAATAGACACTTTTTTTGATAGGTCAAGTCTAATATAAGTAAAGGTAAATTCCCCATTGAGGAATCATATCTTTTGTGTGAGTTTGAAAATTTCAGCAAGGACGCCCTCTTGGGAAAAGTGTGCACCTCTCTTGGGCGCTAGTCTTCTAGGGTTTTCAAGCACCCTCTTGTGTGCTAGGTTTTCTTGGTGGTGAAGTTATTTCTCTTGAAGAATATAGAAAAGGATTAGGTTGGGTTTTCTTCCCTTGTTGAGGAGGGTTTCCCAGGATACTTCTTGTGTACTTGTGCACGGTGTTTATTCTTGTGATCTTGGTTGTTACAAATTGTTTATGGTTTAAGTAAAATGCTAAGATGAAATGAACTTCTTACTTAAGACTTGCTTATTGAAAAATCAACAAGTTGTTGACCATAGGTGTCGACATGGGTCTGCTATCCTCCATCTAAAATCTTCTCGGAATATTTGTTGCTTACTTCCCCTGTCCCAAAAAGACATTCCTATCCTCCTTCCATGCCTCCATCCACAAGAAAAAATGCATTAGTCTTATGTCCTTCATCTCAATCTCTGAAGAAAGACCCCTCTTTCAATCAGAAATGAGCTCTTCCCCTTTAATGATAAACAAGTCATCAACATATAGGATAAGAATGAGAGTTTCCTCTCCACAAACAATGTAATAGAGATTCAGATCTTCCTCACTCTTCTCAAAGCCCATCTGCAGCAAGTAAAAGTCAATACTAGAATACCAAGCTCGTGGAGCTTGCTTCAGACCATACAGTGCCTTTTTCAAGAGGCACGCATGGGACTCTCTCCCAAACACCTCAAACGCTTGTGGTTGCTCAATGTATACCTCCTCCTCTATAATACCATTCAGAAATGTTGTCTTCACATCCCTATGATGGATCTTCCAACCCATCTATGTTGCAATGGCCATAATACTCCTTATGGAAATATATCTCGCAATTGGTGTGAATGTATCATCATAGTCAATCCCCTCAACCTGATAGAATCCTCTCTCCACAAATTGAGCCTTGTGTTTCTCAATGTTTCCATATACAGCATACTTAATCTTGTAAAAACACTTGGAAGTCACAACTAACTTCCCCTATGATCTAAGCACCACCTCCCACACATCATTCTACATAATGGAATCATACTCCTCCTGCATAACATCTCTCCAGACCTATTGGTATGATGCCTACTCAAAAGTAGTGGGCTCAGAATCTGTGATGCTAGTCACCATGGCCAAGTAGGAACCAAAACTATGGCCAAGTAGGAACCAAACATCTCTAGTGCTCTGCTCTCTCTCATCAACCTCTGGGACTCACCATCATACTCCTTGGCTTCCTTCAAGGTCTCATGAATACATCCCAATTTCCTCTTCCTTGACGTAACCTCCTATGAAGTAGTATCGTCATGCCCCTCGGTCTCATCCATAGATATCACCATAGATATCTTAGATCCTAAATCACGTGAACCTATGTTCTTTGCACTAGACACATGTGATCATTTAGTTGTACTAGGTGGACCAGTCAACCCTGAACTTTGTGTAATAGACACCTGAGGTTGTGTCCCATGTGATGTATCATCCTGCATATATGGGACCTCCTCAACTCTATCTCTCAACTCACAAGATATTTGAAAAGCTCTATCCTCCTCGAATCTAACAGCTCTCCTCACAACAACTTTCCTCAGTGCTAGTATGTAGATCCAATAGGCCTTTGAGACCCCGATGTATCCAACTAGGATCCCCTTCTCAATTATGGGATCCAACTTTGTCCTCTTCTCATAAGGGACATGAGATAAATTCAAACACCCAAATATGCAAAGGTGTCCAACATCTGGCCTCCTCTCAAGGAAACCCTCCTCGAGAGTCTTTCTCCCTAGAGCTCTATGTCACTTCAACAAATCCCTGTGGTTAGCTTCCTTTTGAGCTCCTTTTTTTTTCTTCCACTATATGTTTTAATGTATTTTGCTCCACTTTTTTTCAATAGTCAATGCTATTTATCGGGAGGGCATTATTTTGGGGGTTATTTGTGTTGAGCAACACAAGTCGACTCTAAATTAGGCACTATTAACGCCTAACTTAGTGCTTGATTTAGCACCTACTTTAGCACCCAATTTTGCATCCTATTTAGTTCCCAAGTTAGCGCCAAGTGTAGAGTCCAGTTTAACTTCTACTTTAGCTTCCAGTTTAGCTTCCTAGTTAGCATCCAGCTTAGCTTCCTTTTTAGCTTCTAGCTTGGATTCATATTTGGCTTCCAATTTAATGCCTATTGTGCCTAAATAGTTCATTTGTTGAGTTATTGGGGTTAATTGGATAGGGGCTTAGGGGATTAGGGGATTTAGGGATTTGGGGTCTAGGGATTAAGGGTTATTGGATTAGGGGTTACAGTTTCAGGGATTAAGGGTCAAGGGATAAGGGATTTGGGGCATAGGGGTTAGTTAGTTTAATGGTTAATTGCTTAGGGATTATATATGGTCAAGGGCTTAGTGACATCCATCGACCCCATACATAATATTTGATATTGTCCACATCTCATTTTCATCATTCGTCATTTCCATATGTAGAATATTTTTTAGAACTCTCTTGAAATGTGATGGAACTTCCAATACACCCATCACAAATGTCTTCCACTGACCCCGCACAGTGAGCAGTGAATGGGGCCAACGTTGAAATTTCTTCAATCTGTGTCAGTATGCATCAAAATTTGACATGGTTAGACTAGAAACATGCCTTGACGGTATGGGAGGGTTTCAAGACTCAAGTATTTTTTATGTCCCCACATAATCTTTGAGATCATCCATGTTTTCATAAACATTCATAATGGGTGTCTCATTGTAATCATTCGTCATTTCCATCTATAGAATATTCGTTGGAACTCTCTTTAAATGTCATGGAACTTCCAAGACACCCATCACAAATGTCATTCACTGACCCCGCATAGTGAGCAGTGAATGAGGCCAACGTTGAAATTTCTTCAATATGTGCATGTATGCGTCTATAACAACCCCCGTTGTTAAGACTCAATGCAACGCAAGCAAGTGCACAATTTTTTTTTTTATTATTATTATTATTATTATTGGCAGGAAGGTAACAACGACTACAATTAATCAACACAACTTACACAATTTAGGTAACAGACATAAACGACCTAGCATACTAGCACATCATGCAACAGGACAAAACATGTGATGATAAACAAACGAAAAATAAAAACGACTACCTGCCCGACAAATGAAACATCACACCTACTAAGCTAAAAGACAACCTCAATCAATCCCAACACAACAGCTTCGACGACCAGTAACTAGAACCTTTACGACGACCAAGAAGCAGGCACATTAAAGCATTATAGAACCAATTACAATGAACAACTACACCCACATCTAGAAGCACAAGACTCAATTCCAGGTTATCACTCACATCTATCGATCAGTGCGCACAATGATCCCCTCATTAGGAATCATATCGCCGCATGGCAATAGGTGTGATAGTGACCAAGGCGCAACAACTAATCTAGACATTCAATCCAAGAAAAATCCAATGTGCCAGGAGACCCGAATTAACTGTCAATAAAATGTGAAGGCTATACTTAGGCACACAATCAACGAGCCAACAAGATGCAAGGTGACAACATTCAACATTTAAATTGCGCAACTAACCGAGAGATTCCTTGTTTTCCTACAAGACAGACATAAGGGGTAAAAACCTATTACCAGCCACCATCTAAAAGCCAACATAAGGTACAAGCCCATAGTAACCAAATAATATAACCGACCACAATTTAAAATTCAACATTAGCAACTTCAAGTATATTTTACCCTTCCATTCACTGGGTTTGGTTAATCAATAAATCCACTACACTTTCGACTTCACCGGTTTGAAATTAACCAAGGAGCCATGAATATTTAGTGTGTAACCTTCTAATCAATCTAAAACTCAAGGTTGAATTCATTTATATCTAAACATGCGTGTTATCCTAGGCCTTACCCAACTGAAATAAGTAACTGAGCTATACTACATGCGTGATATGAATCGGCAATGTCGATACCGCATGCACAAGGGATACAAGGGTTGGTACAATTTTCATAAGCAGATTTTAATAACAACATCAATATTTCAAGGGTTCCTTAATTAGATCTCTGTCATAAAAACCATTTAAAATAATTAAGAGCATTCACGCATTAATCGTAATATACAAGTAAAATTTTTGCTACAATTGAAACTATAACGAGACGTAAATCACCACAACATAATTAGATTAATTAAAACTATTAAAAATGATAACGCAATAATAAAAATCACATCGTTGTCATTTAATCACGGCCACACAAGCTCAGTCATTCCTTTCCTTTTAGTTGTAGTTGTCAATTTAATCGTTGCCACGCATTGTCTGTCAGCTAAAAATCGATGTCCATCTAAATCGTTGTCCATTAATAAAAATCTTTGTCTTTACGCGTTGTTGTGGATATCACGGTTTAAATGCCTTAAGAAAGGCCCTGGAAATAAATGTGGAGTTTTATCCTCGTTGTGAGCTAGCACGACTTGCATTATTTTCATATGTTTTCATGATTGCTACGATCACAGTTTAATTTTTGCTGTTGTAAAACTAGGTAACTAGTAAAAAGGAGAAAATGCTAAAGCAATAAAGAAACAAGTAAATAAATTATGCCTTATCTCCCTAAATAAGTTCATCATTCTTAAAGATTTCCTATCGTTCCAATTTTTTAACAGACTCCAGATTAAATTGTTCATAAAGACCAATACAAAAATGCAATGCAGTTGTTTGAGCATTCAGTGTGTGAGATTTTGCTTGACTGTCAAGTATACTAAACTGTTCACGGATTTCCCACATCCGCACCTTAGTTTTAATGGACAATCAAATTTGGGACTCAAGTTAGGTTACCCAGATTAAATAAAATGTATTATTTTTAACTTTAAGTAAGATCAAGTCAAGACTCAGGTTTGGTTACCAAGCTACAACAAAGGAAATTACACCTGGATTTTTAGTTTGGACCTTCAACCAGTTGAATAAAATCTAAATAAAATCCAAATCGTAATGAATTTAGAATTTAAAAACTTAACCAAAGGAGTTTACACCAGACTTTAATTTTCGTACCTTCCACAAGTGGAACAAATATAAATCGGATCATTCACCTTCAACAAATTTAAATACAGATGTTTGAACCAGCAATGTTGGGAGAACTCTACGCCAATGGTAAAGACATAAATCAAAAAGAGTTTCTTTACATAATAAATATAAAAAAAGCGTTGCCATAAAAACAAAGGAATCGTGAAGGCGAGTAAGTCGCCTGACTTACACACACCAATATATGCAGTAAGCACAGTAATAAAAACACAGTGAATATATACAGTAACCACAACGCATTCATTCATGCAGTAAGTGAAAATACAGTAATGAAACATAGTGAATCATGCCCCAAACACCGCTAGGTGGGTAACATGGATTTTCGAAAGAAAGGAACAAAAATAAGGCTGAGCAATGGAAATTAACGCAGGTTTACACCACATCAATGCAAAGAAGGTATGAAATCATTGGGCGATGAAAAACAGAATCGGTTAAGTACAGACCACAAAAATTGTTGAGCAATAAGGAGGAAATTTCGTTGTACATAGTAAGGAATTGGTTGGGTGGAGAATGACCCTACACTTATTATCCATGCACAGGAAAGCAGGGCATTTGAATATAAGTCTTTAACAGCGGAGTGAAAGACAGTCGATTAGTCTCCTGACCGACTTCTCAAGCATAGACTAATAACTTAAGGATAAAGGAATAGAAGATAAAAACACAAATCTGCATCTAGACCTTCTCCGAGGAGAACGAAATAATGGAAGAAAGTGGAATCGAAGAATAAATAAAATGCAGGCAATGTTTTGGGTCTAGGGCTCATTTTGGCCACACGCAATTAGACAGTAACTCATAAATAAAAGACACTCGGGGTAGTAAGGTTTCTACAGGATGAATCAAGCGACAAGGAGATTACAATTACCAAATATGATTTTACAAAAATATGTTACCAACACCATAGAAACACATGTGCAATGAACGCTCATGGAAATTAAATGAACATCCGAATACAGTAAAATAAACAAGTGTAAATTAAAATTTATTACAAGTAACAACCTTAGCAGGGGTGCCTTTACCAACAACGACGAGGAGAAGATGTCCTCCCGCGCGTTCACTTTGTCCAAATCCTGCTTGTCGACCGATGAGACCTTACCGGTACCTCCTAGCCAATGCTAGGGGTACTCTTCTTCCCCCCGAGCCACAAAGGGGCCACGCACACAATACCAAATAATTCTAGCACCCATCTCGCCTCGCAAGTTCGAGCTACCACTCATTACCCGAGCTAGGTATCCCAACTCCCACAAGTGAAAACTCGGTCAAGATAAATTTTGACAGCGTAACGTTACGCAAGCCCCATGTGATCCATACACCTCCTCTACCATCTTTTTTATAGAGTTTTCAAGTTATTAGTTTCCCAAATCCTCATTAGATTCCTTTTTCATTTATTTAATTAAGAAAAAACCTCCCCCGTACACATGTCACCTGATCCCCTAGTTGCACCAGAAAATCAATTTTATTAATTGATTAAATATTCCCATTTCCCTCACCCACCTAAAAGCATTATTAAAAACCCTCATATGTGTCCCATTATTCCCCTACAATTCTTAAATGACTTACGTCTTACTTAAATCCTAGTTGAGTTCATAAATAGAAAGTTCCATAGGCTAGATTCCTTACTAAGTTGAGCATTCCTCTTTTTCTTTATCCACATGTTCTACTTAGACCTAGGTTTTAATTTCACTAGGTTGGCCAACAATTTTTAGGGGGACTTTTAGTTATTAAACTTCACTCATACCATCTCTATTTTAAGACCGACCAATTCCTAAGGAGGCATAGTTTTCTAGTGTTGTTGAATAAATCGGTGAATGTGGACATAAACTAATCTCCCTAGATCCACCTAGATCTAAAACAAAACAAGACAGAACATGGTGCTTCCCCTAGGCTCTAATCATGCAATCTATCATCAAAGAAAGGATGAGTGACATACCTTTGAATATTGCTTCCTTATGTCTTTGTTGTCCCTGCTTCGCTTTGCTGCTCTTGTGATATTGATTCTGCAGTGAGACACAAACCAACTAAAGTGAAAGCATAGAGAATATATTCAATGACAACCTATGCATATGATCAAGGAATTATGCAATAAAATAAAGATAATTCTATGGGAAAGAAGCATGCCACTGTATTATATTAATAATAGGAAGAGAGATTACAACCATATGCCTTGATGTCATAAGGTTCCTTCCAACAATTCCTTGCTTCCCACACACTTCTTGCTTCAAGGATTCTGAGACCATGGATCTGATAGCTACTAACAATATATCTTGGAAAAACAAAGCTCAAAGCCAATCTAACCAAGCTAACAATATCAAGCCAAATTAAACTAACTTTCTCCATGAGAGCTCCTCTCATTTTTAAGTTGAAGAGGATAAGGTGAGAAGGTTAGGATGATCCCACTAAATCATGAAAGAAAGTAAGATCCAAACCGTTTGAAGGCCACCTCACCATAGAAGCTTCTCCTTCTAGAAGCATTGAGAAGACGCTCATTTTTTCCACGAACAGGAATTTCCACACCCTGGCTATAGTGCAGCCTGTAGAAACCAGGAATTTCCTCACCCTGGCTATAGTGTAGCCTACGGAAACCAGGAATTTCCTCACCCTGGATATAGAGAAACCTGCAGAAATCTTCTTTAATAGGGTTTTTACAAAGGAAAATACAACTTCTTCTCTAGGGAGAAAGTTATTCTCCCTTCTTTCTTCAGGAATTCAGGCTGTTGACCCCTCTATAGGCAACAGATAGGTTTACCTCATTAATGGTCATAGGGATGACAAAAATAATGTGTAACACTAGGAACTAGGTTTATTAACTTACCACAGTTAAAATTGCGACGTGCCCTTCAGGACGCACTACGTGCTTCAAGGGTGTCACTTGCCTCTTTCCGTTTTCTTTGCACAGCGTGCCCTTCAAGACGCACTACGTGCTACAAGGGTGTCACTCACCTCTTTTCGTTTTCTTTGCGTGACATGCCCTTCAATATGCACTACGTGCTATAAGGGTGTCACTCGCCTCTTTCTGTTTTATTTGTGTGACATGTCCTTCAAGACGCACTACGTGCTCTAAGGGTGTTACTCGCCTCTTGACTAAATTTGGTAGATGTCAAACCCCTGGAGTCAATACTCCATCTGGTGATCTTGTGGGATACTAAATGCCTCTAAGGAATAAGGACCCTGCCTTATTACGCACCCCTTAGAATCATCGTGAGCAACTGTCACAGTATTCCCTCATGGCATCATGGGTCTTCTTGAACTAGGTAATTGTGAACCTACGGTTCGAGCCACGGTGAGAGTGCTAGTAGGTTGTGGCAGGCTTGCTGCCACATCTCTTCCTCAATGTCTCTGGTTTTCGTGCATGACCCATTTACTCCAAATGTGAGTCTGTTCGGCAAGTTATCGTCAGTCTGCATCCATCAACGAATCATGTCAGCAATAACAATCAACATCATAATATCTAATAATATATACATATGTCACATCAACAACATTAAAACCCTAACATTCCACTCCCTGACTCGATCCGAAGTCCAAGGGGTTTCATCGATGCCTCTACATCCTCAATGTCTAGATTCCTGCACACTCAGGAGAACCCAGTCAATAGCACATGTTGATATAAATACAACAATAATAACATAACATCAAATCCACAATGTCTTATAATCATAATCAAAACAGCCAATAGTATAACGACTCGGATCACTTGCACACAAGTTTCCTCAAAGAATACGTCCGCTCAGTGTGCGCAAGAGGGCGATGTTACATACACCCCCTCTTGTTTTAAAATTCGTCCCAAAGTTTCACAATATGTAAGTGTCTAAATAAAGTGTATCACAGTATCATATGTCTAGCTATCAAACAAAAATGGAAATTGTTGATGCATAACATATGTGTCCTCCCAGATCGCCAAGTGTGGACTATAGTTGTCCCACTAGACCTTGACCTGATCTATTGTTCGACATTGTAGCTGTCGAATGCGATGGTCCAGGATGTGGATTGGCTCCACCGTGAGCGCACCCTCTTCAGATACCTACAAGGAACTCATGTCAATAACATGTGTAGGATCACTATTATAATTTCTCAAAACAGATACGTGAAAAACATCATGCATACGCCTCAAAGAATCAGGCAAGGCTAGTCGATAAGCCACGGGCCCTTTCTTTTCCATAATCTTGAAGGGTCCCATGAACCTAGGAGAGATTTTATCACCCTTTCCAAACTTGATCGAACTCTTATGCAGTTTCACCCACAAGAATACTCGATCACCAACTTCATAACTACAGTCGACACGATGCGGATCGGCATAACTCTTATGCCAATCCTGCGCTTCCTTGATCTATTGTCTTAATTTTTGTGTTTGATCTTACATTTCTTGGATCGCTTATGGTCCCACCAGGACCCTATCCTCAAGCTGATCCCAACTCAAAGGCGTTTGAAACAGTCGCACGTAAAGAAACACGAAAGGCGCCATCTTAATGGTGCTTTGATAACTGTTGTTATATGCAAATTCTACCAGTGGAAAGAATTCTTCCCAATGCTTATGTTGGTCCATCACATACATACGCAACATATCCTCCAAGATTTGGCTCATTTTCTCGGTCTTCCCCTCTGTCTCCGGGTGATATGTGGTACTAAATTTAAGTTGGGTTCCCAAGGCCTCTTGGAAACTAGTCCAAAATCGTCGTGTAAAAATCGATCCTCTATCGTATATAATCATCTTAGGCACACCACGTAACCTCACTACCTCGCTGATGAAAACTATAGCTATGTCAGGTGTCTGATACGTCGTACGCACAGGAATAAAATGAGCACTCTTCGTCAGAGTGTCAACTACCACAAAAATTGAGTTGTGTCTCCTTGTCGTCAGTGGAAGTCCAACAATGAAATCCATTGAAATGATCTCCCATTTCGATTCCAGAATAGCGTGCGATCGTAGTAATCATGTCGGATGTCTATGTTCAGCCTTCACCTGCTGACATTTTAGACATCTTGTCACGTAGTTGACTACGTCTTCCTTCATTCCTTTCCAGAAGAATAAGGGTTTAAGGTCTACCCTCATCTTCGTCACTCCAGGATGAGCCATGTACACTACTCTATGAACCTCATTTAGGATCAAACTCCTCAACTCGTCGTTGGGCGGTATGTAAATTTGATTTTTAAATCTCAATAATCTGTCGTTGTCCATAGTAAATCCCTCAAATTTTGGTACCATCATTGTGTTTTGTCCGATAAATTCCTTGACCTCCTTGTACCAGTCATCGTCGTGATGTAAAGTTAGAATCTTTTCACGTAGATTCGTTTGAAGAGGCATCACCGAAAATATGCCTGGTCTCCGACTCAATGCATCTGCCACTCTGTTTTTTGTTCCTTTTATGTAAGAAATATCGAAATAGTACTCACTACGCAATTCCAACCAACTTCATTGTCGCGCATTCAAGTCATTTTTCGTAAAGATGTGTTGTATTCCACAGTGGTCCATTTTTAGTTCAATTTTTTTTCCAATAAGGTAGTGTCTCCAAACTCTCAAGGCATAAACAATGGCTAACAACTCCAAATCATGCGTCGCATAGTTCTCCTCATGCCTTCTCAAATTTCTTGAGATGTAAGCGATCACTTGACCGTCTTGCAACAAGACTCCGACTAAGCCTTCCTTGGATGTGTCAGTGCTTAGCAAGAATTATGTGTCCATGTCAAGGACCTTTAGTATCGGTGTTGTCGTCAACATCTCCTTGAGCCTCCAAAATGCCTTCGCACATTTATTGGTCCAAACAAACTTCTTGTTCTTCTTCTGCAATTTCATGATCGAATTTGCTATCTTAGAAAAACCCTCGACGAACCGTCAATAGTATCCTGCTAAACCCATGAAGCTACGCACTTCTGGGACATCCATCGGTGCAGGCCATTCCATAATAGCCTCGACCTTTTCTAGATCCACAACGATACCTTCGTCAGAGATGGCATGCCCTAAGTAATGAATCTTCGATTTATAAAACACGCATTTGGACAGTTTCCCAAACAACTTGTTCTCTCGTAGACACTGTAGTACCAAGCGCAAGTGCTCGTCATGATACTCCATCATCTGAGAATATATCAAAATATCATCAATGAATACTTGGACGAACTTATCCAAGTATTCGCGGAACACCTCGTTCATCAAACTCATAAATACCCCTGGGGAATTTATCAGTCCAAAGGGTAAAATGGTAAACTCGTAATGTCCAAAACTCGTCTAAAAAGCGATCTTAGGGGTGTCGTTCTCCTTGATCTGTAACTGATGATACCCTAATCTCAAGTTGATCTTTAAAAACATTGACGTGTCTTTCATATTTATCAAATAGATCGTCAATCCTTGGCATGGGATATTGATTATTGATCATTTCCTTGTTTAATTGACGGTAGTAAATGCAAAGTCTCCACGACCCATCCTTCTTTCATATGAAGATAAAAGGCGCACCCCATAGTGACACACTTGGATGTATAAGTCCTAGGTCCAGCAGCTCCTTCAGTTGCATTTTCAACTCCTGTAACTCTAGGGTCGACATCCGATAAGGCGTTCTTGCTATCGATTCAGTTCCCAGTTTTAGGTCAATGGTAAATTCCAACTCCCTCTGCGGTGGAATCTTAAGTAACTCCTCAGGGAATACATCTGCAAACTCTCTCACCATTGGAAGGTGTTCTAGACCTTCTGCTACTCCCTTCTTGTTTAATGCAAGGATCGCATAAAGCTTACATCCCTTGTGCATTCTCTTTCATAGCTACAAGGAGAGATGAACCTCAAGGAGACTCCCTAGTTTCGACCTACAATCACGCGTCTCTTTCCCAGTTGCAAGGCGTTGAACTCGTTGAGCTGACACTCAATGAATTCCTCAGAAAGATACCTCTCCCGGAACCGTTCCTCGAACAATTCCCATGACAAGTCTTTGACTACCATGTTCAATTGCAGCAGAAGTGTCTTCCATTATAGAAGAGCGCTCCCCTTTAGATGAAAGACCTCCATGCGGACCTTCATGCTGGAGGTCGTAATCACGAAGCGTGAGGCGCATTGCCTTGCTCTCCAGCCAAGTCTCAATGACCAAGTCGTCCACTGCACTCATGGACTTGAGAACTTATCCCTCTCAAGTTCTCGATGAATTCTAACGATACTGGTTGGGGTGCATTGTGGCTCTCAGGGGTACATGCGCCCTAGCCTCATCTCAGTACAGATGGTGAATCAAGGCCTCTGACATTCCCTGGAAGGACCTTGTCAAACCATCATCATCCCTTACAGAAATCAAATCCAGCCCAAGGACTTGTCCTTCCCCTTAGGGGTTAGACTTTGAGGGCGTGGGCACTTATGGAGGCGTCACACCTCCTTCCACGACACCACGTTGTGAACCTCGGTGGCATACTCTAATCAAGATCACTGCATGAACACATTAAATTTTTAATTAGCGTTAGGTTATTACTCAATGGTTTACTGCAGTGGAAAGCATGGCAATCCACAGTCGCAGGGTTGAACTCGCTCTGATACCATATGTAACAACCCCCGTTGTTATGACTACATGTGACGCAAGCAAGTGCACAATTTTTTTATTATTATTAATTTTTTTTTTGGCAGGAAGGTAACAACGACTACAATTAATAAACACAACTTACACAATTCAAGAAACATACATCAACGACCTAGCATACTAGCACATCATGCAACTGGACGAAGCATGCGATAATCAACAGACAAAAAATACAAACGACTACCCGCCCGACAAACGCAAAATTACGCCTACTAAGCTAAAAGACAACCTCAATCAATCCCAACACAACAGCTTCGACGACCAGTAACTAGAACTTTTACGGCGAGCAAGAAGCAGGAACATTAAAGCGTTACAGAACCAAGTACAACATCGATTACAACGAACAACTACACCCACATCCGGAAGCACAAGACTCAATGCAAGGTTATCATTCGCGTCTATCGATCAGTGCGTACAATGATCCCCTCATCAGGAATCATGCCGCCACATGGCAATAGGCGTGATAGTGACCAAGGCGCAACAAAAAATCTAGACCTTCAATCCAAGAAAAATCCAACGCGCCAGGAGACCCGAATTAACTGTCAATAATACATGAAGGCTATACTCAGGCACCCAATCAACAAGCCAACAAGACACAAGGTGACAACATTCAACATTTAAATTGCGCAACTAACCAAGAGATTCCTTGTTTTTCTACAAGGCAGTCATAAGGGGTAACAACCTATTACCAGCCACCATCTAAAAACTAGCATAAGGTACAAGCACATAGTAACCAAATAATATAACCGACCACAATTTAAAATTCAACATTAGCAACTTCAAGTATCTTTTACCCTTCCATTCACTGGGTTTGGTTAATCAATAAATACACTACACTTTCAACTTCACCAGATCAAAATTAACCAAGGAACCATGAATATTTAGCATGTAACCTTCTAATCAATCTAAAACTCAAGGTTGAATTCATTTCTTTCTAAACATACGGTTTATCCAAGGCCTTACCCAACTGAAATAAGTAATTGAGCTATACTACACGTGTGATATGAATCATACCGCATGCACAAGGGATACAAGGGTTGGTACAATTTTGATAAGAAGATTTGAATAACAACATCAAGAGTTCAAGGGTTCCTTAATTAGATCTTTGTCATAAAAAACATTTAAAATAATTAAAAGCATTCACGCATTAATCGCAATATACAAGTAAAATTGTTGCTACAACTGAAACTATAACGAGAAGTAAATCGCCACAACATAATTAGATTAATTAAAACTATTAAAAATGATAACGCAATCATAACAATCACATTGTTGTCAGTTAATCGTGGCCACACAAGCTCTGTCAGTCCTTTCCTTTTATTTTTAATTGTCAATTTAATAGTTGCCACACATTGTCTGTCAACAAAAAATCGATGTCCATCTAAATCGTTGTCCATTAATAAAACTCTGTCTTTACGTGTTGATGTGGATATCATGGTTTAAATGCCTTATGAAAGGCCCTGGAAATAAATGTGGAGTTTTATCCTCGCTGTGAGCTGGCACAACTTGCATTATTTTCATATGTTCTCATGATTGCTACGATCACAGTTTAATTTTTGTTGTTGTAAAACTAGGTAACTAGTAAAAAGGAGAAAACGCTAAAGCAGTAAAGAAACAAGTAAACAAATTCCGCCTTATCTCCCTAAATATGTCAGTCATTCTTAAAGATTTTAATAACAACATCAAGAGTTAAAGGGTTCCTTAATTAGGTCTTTGTCATAAAAACCATTTAAAACAATTAAGAGCATTCACGCATTAATCACAATATACAAGTAAAACTGTTGCTGCAACTGAAACTATAACGAGACGTAAATCACCACAACATAATTAGATTAATTAAAACTATTAAAAATGATAACGCAATCATAAAAATCACATTGTCGTTAGTTAATCGTGGCCACACAAGCTCTGTCGGTCCTTTCCTTTTATTTGTAGTTGTCAATTTAATTTTTTCCACGCATTGTCTGTCAGTGAAAAATCGATGTCCATCTAAATCGTTGTCCATTAATAAAAATCTGTCTTTACATTTTGATGTGGATATCATGGTTTAAATGCCTTAAGAAAGGCCCTGGAAATAAATGTGGAGTTTTATCCTCGTTGTGAGCTGGCACGACTTGCATTATTTTCATATGTTGTCATGATTTCTACGATGACAGCTTAATTTTTGTTGTTGTAAAACTAGGTAACTAGTAAAAAGGAGAAAACGCTAAAGCAGTAAAGAAACAAGTAAACAAATTCCGCCTTATCTCCCTAAATAAGTTCGGCATTCTTAAATATTTCCTATCGTTCCAATTTTTTAATAAAGTCCAGATTAAATTGTTCCTAAAGACCAATACAACAACGCAATGCAGTTGCTTGAGTATTCTGTGTGTGAGAGTTTGCTTGATCGTCAAGTATACTAAATTGTTCGTGGATTTCCCACATCCGCACCTTAGCTTTAATGGACAATCGAATTCGGGACTCGGGTTAGGTTACCCATATTAAATAAAAGGGATTCTTTTTAACTTTAAGTAAGATCAAGTCGGGACTCAGGTTTGGTTACTGAGCTGCAACAAAGGAAATTATGCCTAGATTTTTAGTTTGGACCTTCAACCAACCGAATAAAATCTAAATAAAATCCAAATCGTAATGAATTTAGAATTTAAAAACTTAACCAAAGGAATTTATGCCAGACTTTAATTTTCTAACCTTCCACAAGTGGAACAAATATAAACCGGATCATTCACCTTCAACAAATTTAAATAGAGATGTCTGAACCAGCAATGTTGGGAGAACTCTACGCCAATGGTAAAGGCATAAATCAAGAAGAGTTTCTTTACCGAATAAATATAAAAAAATCATTTCCATAAAAGCAAAGAAACCATGAAGGCAAGTAAGTCACATGACTTACACACACCAATGTATACAGTAAGCACAGTAATAAAATCACAGTGAATATATACAGTAAGCACAACGCATTCATTCATGCAGTAAGTAAAAATACAGTAATGAAACGTAGTGAATAATGCCCCAAACACCGTTGGGTGGGTAACACGAATTTTCGGAGGAAATGAACAAAAACAAGGCTGAGCAATGGAAATTAACGCAGTTTTACACCCCATCAATGCAGAGAAGGTATGAAATCGTTCGGCGATGAAAAACAGAATCAGTTGAGTAAAGACCACAAAAATTGTTGAGCAATAAGGAGGAAATTTCGATGTACACAGTAAGAAATTGGTTGGGCGGAGAATGATCATACACTTATTATCTATGCACATGAAAGCAGGGCATTTGAATCTAAGTCTTTAACACCAGAGTGAAAGACAGTCAATTCGGGTCCTGGCCAACTACTCAGAAGATAAAAACACAAATTTGCATCCAGGCCTTCTTCGAGGAGAAAAAAATAATGGAAGAAAGCGCAATCGAGGAATAAAGAAAACGCAGGCAATGTTTTGGGTCCGGGGCTCATTCTGGCCACGTGCAATTAGACAGTAACTCAAAAATAAAAGACACTAGGGGTAGCAATATTTCTACAGGATGAATCAAGTGACAAGGATATTACAACTACCAAATATGATTTTACAAAAATATGTTACCAACACCATAGAAACACATGTGCAAGGAACGCTCATGGAAATTAAATCGACATTCGAATATAGTAAAATAAACAAGTGTAAATTAAAATTTATTACAACAACCTTAACAGGCGTACCTTTACTAACAACGATGAGGCAAAGATGTCCTCCCACTTATTTTCTCAGTCCGGATCTCGCTTTCCGACCGATGAGACCTCACCGGTACCTCCTAGCCAATGCTAGGGGTACTCTTCTTCCCTCGGAGCCCCCCCAGCCGCAAAGGGGCCACGCACACAATACCAAAGAATGCTAGCACCCAACTCGCCTCGCAAGGTCGAGCTACCACTCGTTACCTGAGCTGGGTATCCCAACTCCCACAAGTGAAAACTCAGTGAAGATAAATTTCGACAACGTAACGTTACGCAAGCCCCATGTGATCCATACTCCTCCTCTACCATCATTTTTATAGAGTTTTCAAGTGATTAGTTTCCCACGGTGGGAGTGCTAGTAGGTTGTGGCAGGGCTGCTGCCACACCTCTCCCTCAATTTCTTTGGTTGTTGTGCGTGACCCCTTTACTCCAAATGTGAGTATGGTCGGCAAGCTATCGTCATCCTACATCCATCAATGAATCATGTCAGCAATAACAATCAACATCATAATATCTAATCATATGTACATATGTCACATAAACAACATTCAAACCCTAACATTCCACTCCCTGAATTGATCCGGAGTCCAAGGGGTTTCATCGATGCCTCTGCATCCTCAATGTCCAGAGTCCTACACACTCAGGAGAACCTAGTCAATAGCACATGTCAATGTAAATACAACAATAATAACATAACATCAAATCCACAATGTCTCGTAATCATAATCAAAACAACCAATAGTATAATGACCTAAATCACTTGCACGCAAGTGTCCTCAAAGAATAAGTCCGCTCAGTGTGTGCAAGAGGAAGATGTTACAGCGTCGAGATTTGAAATGGTTAGACTAGACACATGCCTTGACAGTATGGGAGGGTTTCAAGACTCAAGGATTTCTTATGTCCCCACATAATCTTTGAGATCGTCCACGTTTGCATCAATGTTCATCATGCACATCCCATTGTCAACATTCGTCATTCCCTTCTATAGAATCTTTGTCGAAACTCTCTTGAAATGTCATAGAACTTCTAATACACCCATCACAAATTTCTTCCACCGACCCCGCACAGTGAACAGTTAATGGGACCAACATTTAAATTCTTCAATCTATTCTTGTATGCGTCAAAATTTGACATGGTTAGACTAGACAGATGCCTTGACTGTATGGAAGGGTTTCAAGACTTAAGGATGTCTAATGTCCCCACATAATCTTTGAGATTGTCCACGTTTGAGTCAACGTTCATAATGGACGTCTCATTTTCATCATTCGTCATTTCCATCTATAGAATCTTTGTCGAAATTCTCTTGAAATGTCATGGCACTTCCAATACACCCATCACAAATGTCATCTTGCACCGACCCTGCACAGTGAGCAATGAATGGGGCCAACATTGAAATTTCTTCAAGTTTCGCATGTATGAGTCAAAATTTGACATGGTTAGATTAGACACATGCCTTGACGGTATGGGAGAGTTTCAAGACTCAAGTATGTTTGATGTCCCCACATAATCTTTGAGATCATCCATGTTTGCATCATTGTTCATCATGCATGTTTCAATGTCATCATTCGTCATCGTCATCTATAGAATATTTTTTGAAACTCTCTTGAAATGTCATGGAACTTCCAATACACACATCATAAATGTCATCCATTGACCCTACATAGTGAGCAATTAATGGGACCAATGTTGAAATTTCTTCAATATGTGTCTATATGCATCGAAATTTGACATAGTTAGACTAGACACATGCCTTGACAGTATGGGAGGGTTTCAAGACTCAAGGATGTTTGATGTCCCCACATAATCTTTGAGATCATCCAAGTTTGCATCAATGTTCATCATGGGCGTATCATTGTTATCATTTGTCATTGTCATTTGTAGAACCTTTGTCGGAACTCTCTTGAAATGTCATGGAACTTCCAATACACCCATCACAAATGTCATCCACCAACCCCGCATAGTGAGCAGTGAATGGGGCCAACGTTGAAATTTCTTCAAATTGTGCATGTATGCATCAAAATTTGATGTGGTTAGACTAGACACATGCCTTGACAGTGTGGGAGGGTTTCAAGACTCAAGGATGTCTGATGTCCCCACATAATATTTGAGATAGTCCAGTACGTTTTCATTAGCGTTCATCATGGATGTATCATTGTCATCATTCGGCATTTCCATTTGTAGAATCTGTCGGAACTCTCTTGAAATGTCATGGAACTTCCAATACACCCATCACAAATTTCTTCCTTCGACCCCACACAGTGAACAGTGAATGGGGAAAACGTTGAAATTTTTTTAATTTGTGCATATATGCTTCGAAATTTGACATCGTTAGACTAGACACACGCCTTAACTCTATGGGAGGGTTTCAAGACTCGAGTATGCCTGATGTCCCCACATAACCTTTGAGATCGTTCATGTTTGCATCAATATTCACCATGCATGTCGATCTCATTTTCATCATTCGCCATTCCCTTCTATAGAATCTTTGTTGAAACTATCTTGAAATGTTTTGGAACTTCCAACATGCCCTTCAAAATGTCATCCACCGACCCTGCACAGTGAGCTATGAATGGGGTCAATGTTGAAATTTATTCGAAATGTCACTGTATGCGTCGAAATTTGACATAGTTAGAGTAGAAACACGCCTTGATGGTATGGGAGGGTTTCAATACTCAAGTATGTCTGATGTCCCCACATAATCTTCGAGATCGTCCACGTTTTCATCAATGTTCATCATGCACGTCGATCTCATTGTCATCATTCACCATTCCCTTCCATAGAATCTTTGTCGAAACTCTCTTGAAATGTCTTATAACTTCTAACATGCCCATCACCAATGTCATCCACTGACCCTGCACAGTGAGCAATGAATGGGGCAAATGTTGAAATTTCTTCAAAATGTGACTGTATGCATTGAAATTTTACATGTTTTGACTAGATGCATGTATTGATGGTATGGGAGGGTTTTAAGACTCAGGGATACCATTCTCTTCATCATCACCATCATGGTTGTCATTTCCATCTTCATACTCATCATATTTATCATGACCCAATTTTTCCATCCATGCCAACAAAGATCAAACCCTACATACCCATCTTTACAGTGAAACTTGATGAAGATGTCAATTTCCATGCATTTGCCTTTTTCTTGTGGCATTATTCAAGATGATTAAACCATGATTCTATTAAGTTGAGACATCCCAAAATAATTTTATAGGGTCCAACATCCAAGTGGTTTAATAGTTAATGGTTTAGGGATTATATCTATTGAAGGGCTTAATGACATCCATCGACCCTACATGGTTAGCAGTGAATGAGGCCAACTTTGAAATTTCTCCAAACTGTGTGTGTATGCGTCGAAATTTGACATGGTTATGCTACACACATGCCTTGATTGTATGGGAGGGTTTCAAGACTCAAGGATGTCTAATGTCCCCACATGATCTTCAATATCATCCATGTTTCAAGGGGTTAGGGGTTAGATGGTATAAAGGTTAAGATCTTAGGCTTAGGCTTAGTGAAATATTTAAATTTGTTTTAAAATATAAATTAATGAACAAACTTTGGATACATTTAGCCTAATGATGTGTATTACATTGTTTTACATATACGATATATGTAATTATATTTTTTAACAATTGAATATTTAATGTATTGTTATTGAGTAGGTTCTTCATCCTAGTTCAGTCTGAATGTTTTCAATAACCTGACAACACATGTAAACCATTATCAACCAATAAATTGTTGATTTTTCATAGCATTAGGTTAAGCATGAAGTTAATTCCATTTTAACAACTAACCATAACCATAAATCTCGCAGCAACCAAGATCACATGAAAAAGCACCATGCACAAGAACACAAAATGTATCCTGGGAAACCCTTCTCAACAAGGGAAGAAAACCCAACCAAATCATTTTCTATACTTTTCAAGAGAAATACCTTTACCACCAAGAATATCCTAGCACAAAAGAGGGTGCACAAAACCCTAGAACTCTAGCGCCCAAGAGAGGTGCACAACTTTTACCAAGAAGTGTACTTGCTGAAATTTCCAAAACTCACAAGTGTGTGTGTGTCTACAATGAAAGATTTTCCTTCACTTATATTAGACTTGTCCTATCAACTAAAGTGTCTATGGGCACAATAGGGCCAACCTCACTTAGATATATTATTTATTATTATAATAATTAATATTAATATTGATTATCTTTTACATTTATTGTTAGACACAATAAGGTAGGGCCGACATGTACCCTTTACATAATAACTAGGGTTATAGGTAGGTTTGACTCTTGAACAATATATAAAAAAGGATCTGATACACCCACTACTGCTCATCCACTAAGGGCACGTCCATAGGGATGTCATGGATCTGATTCACTGCATTATACAGATAAACAAGGTCTTCACACATTCACCTGTGCTCGTCCACATGCACATCCACACTACATATCTTCTTTCCCACTGCCACCGACAGGAGAATCATCTGGATTCTTCTCATTAACTCTGTTGCTCAGAGGATTCCATCACATCATCTTCATTTATGTTCACATGATGATGTGCCCATCACTTTTGGGATTTTCCACGTTCACCTTGTGCTTAGCCACAAGCACGTCCTAACTCAACAGATAGTTTTTCCACCAGATAATCATCTGGAGTTCTTCTAACTCAATTCATGGAGGAGTTCATCTTTATGTTCTTGACCTTGTCCCAAGCAGGAACCACGAACCCTTCTTAGGGGATTTCTCTCAGGTTTGTAAGCTGAGAGAAAGACTCACATAGCTTCTATGTTCGACATCTCACAGGTTTGTAAGCTAGAGGATGTCTCTCATAGTTTCATTCATCAACACTACCTCTCAGCTAAGGAGGCATTCTTCATCAAACCAAGTCTCATACATTTGTACTCTGAATTTTTTTTTTGGCTAAAGTCATCCATTCTCCCTCTTAACTCAAAAGGAATTCTTCACCAAGTTTATTTGGCGTAAATGTCTATTGTCTGCTCTGGTGTAGGAAGGTATTGCAAGTCTACACTTTTCTTTTGCGTCATAGCCCTAATATAAGGATACTTCATCTCATCGTGTTTTGAACCATCAGGAAACACTGGGATCTCAAGGAGATTTACACATGACTCTTGGTTATCATCATAGGATCCATCTCATGGTCAAGTAAGTCTGTCAGAAGTTTTTGAAGCCATATTTCTTCACACATTTGCTACTATATACTTTGCTTCTCTTGTGCTCAAGGCCACAGAGTTTTTTTCCCAGCTTTGTGAATACTTCATGGTAGAACAACAACCGGATGTATTTTTTCGGTCCACTATACTTTCTGCTCAATCTGAACTGGCATATCCTGCAAACTTAAGTTTACACTAGGGGCATGACTCAGGCCATATCTAACTGTACCTCAAATCTGTCTTGGTTGACTCATGAAATGTCTAAACACATTTCACTGCATGGTGTGAATCAAGTATGGTGTTTAACCAGATACATTAGTGATCCAATCAGTTGTGGATCAGTCTCGTTTGAATCAACATCAATCTTCTTCTTAAAATCCATCACGGTGGATTTTTTATTCTGTCATACTATACTGGTATTCTTTTGTTATGGTGTCTTTCCATACCGGTTCTCTTGTTGCTTCTCTAATACAAGGAGTCTTAACATCAATGAAGTGGCTCATGACTGAAGGATAGATCAAAAATCTCTTTTGTTTTCTTGGAAAGTGTCTTGAGAGCCATGTATGTTTCTCTGTCTCTTGCAGAGTGAATCTAGGTAGGCATTTTATGCCTTACTGCAATATCTCTAAACATATCAACTGGAGATCCTGGATAACCTGGAGTAATGTATGTCTCCCTCTGAAATACTGAAGGGGGAGAAGATGTTTGTTTCTCGTCCATATTTATTTTGAGATTCTTTGAATCTTGAAGACGTATCTTTCTTTCAAGAATAATATTTATGTTTTATTCTTGTACAAAGAGCAATTTGAATATGTTTTGAACTCCCGTACCAGGGATAGTGGTTCAAGTTTTAGAGAGCTCTTTTAGTATAAGGAGTGATATCCTTCTTTTATTTGAAACATGCAATCAACTATAAAATTTTAGAACAAAAATATTTTACCTATTTGTAGCAACGTTCTTCTAGAGAAAGTACTTCTTGTTTCTCTTCTCTTCACTTTCTTGAGGTGGATCTGGATCAATGTCAGCAGTGGTGGCATATTGTTTTCCCTTCTTTCTAGTTGGACAATTTTTAGCAATGTGTCCATACCTGTCACATCTGTAACACTGAACTTTTGAAGCATCTCTTCTTTTGTATCCTAAATTGGATGAATACTTTTATTCTTTAAATGTTTTCCTGAAGTTTCTTTTGAATTTTCCTCCCTTCCTGGTGTGAAGTGCAAGAGCGTGATTTTCTTCTAGGGAATCTTCCACTCCTCTATTTCTGAGTCTAAGTTCTTCTTGATTACAATCTGTCCATATTCTCTCAAAGGTTGGTAGGGTTTCTCTTCCACTGATACTCTGAAGGAAGGGCTCCCATGAGTTTGGAAGATTCTGGAGAGTGGTTAAGACAAGTTCTCTATCAGACATGATTTCTCCAATTGTCTCTAGATGTTCTTTAATCTCTGATAACTTCATGAAGAAGAGTGCAACTGTGTCATATTTTGTCATCTTAGTACTTTGGAGTTGACTTTTCAAGATAAGAGCTCTGAGAGTGTTGTCACTTTCAAACATTTCTTTCAATGTTTTATACATATCATAGGCAGTCTTCAAATTGGCAATCTGGGGCAAGAGTTGGTCTCTTACTCGGTAGATGATTATTTTCCTTACTCTAACGTCATCTTCTTTTCTTACTTTCTTCTCTAAATCAGTCATTGTTTCTGGTAGAGTTTTAGTCATTGCATCCAAGAGATTTTCTTCTTCAAGAGTGACTAGAAGCTTTGATTTCCAAGGGCTGAAGTTGCTTGCTCCATCAAGCCTATCTTCCATTGGAGTTTTGTTCTTCATTTTTTCTTGAATCCTTGTAGACTGGATTATGTTGGACTTATGAATTCCAACAATCAATTTGATAGTATCACAGAGATGTTTTCTTATTCAGAACAATGTTTCTTCAAAAAACCAGAAATATTCTGCAGAAAAATTTCGGCACCCTAGAAACCTTAGGGCCAAAAATCAAAATTTCTCGGAATTTAGTTCTGAGAGCTTCTGGAGATGCGCTAGAAGCGGCCATACTCTTCTATGTTGAAATTAGCCTCTGCGTCCAAGTTTTCAGGGACTGAAACAATCAAAAGAGAGGGTCGTACAGATTTTTTGAAAACCCTAGGAGGGTTGTTTTGCAGAAGTGGAGGGATTGTTGGTAGAGGATGAGAATTGGTAGATGCTTGTGCAATGGGTTCTTTCAATACCTATTCTCTGATACCATGTTGATTTTTCATAGCATTAGGTTAAGCATGAAGTTCATTCCATTTTAAAAATTAACCATAACCATAAATGTTGCAGCAACCAAGATCACATGAAGAAGCACCATGCACAAGAACACAAAATGTATCTTGGGAAACCCTTCTCAACAAGGGAAGAAAACCCAACAAAATCCTTTGCTATAATTTTCAAGAGAAGACCTTTACCACCAAGAATATCCTAGCACACAAGAGGGTGCACAAAACCCTAGAACTCTAGCACCCAAGAGAGATGCACAACTTTTACCAAG
>JASDQU010101545.1:173359-184916 GCA_032191745.1 Picea mariana
TTTGGTTTTTGTGCGTGACCCCTTTACTCCAAATTTGAGTGTGGTCGGCAAGCTATTGTCAGCCTACATCCATCAACGAATCATGTCAACAATAGCAATCAACATCATAATATCTAATCATATGTACATATGTCACATCAACAACATTCAAACCCTAACATTCCACTCCATGAATTGATCCGGAGTCCAAGGGGTTTCATCGATGCCTCTGCATCCTCAACGTCCAGAGTCCTGCACACTCAGGAGAACCTAGTCAATAGCACCTGTCGATGTAAATACAATAATAATAACATAACATCAAATCCACAATGTCTCATAATCATAATCAAAACAACCAATAGTATAACGACCTGGATCACTTGCACGCAAGTGTCCTCAAAGAATAAGCATGCTCAGTGTGCGCAAGAACTAGATGTTACAGTGTCGAGATTTGAAATGGTTAGACTAGACACATGCCTTGACGGTATGGGAGGGTTTCAAGACTCAAGGATGTCTGATGTCCCCACATAATCTTTGATATCATCCACGTTTGCATCAACGTTCATCATGCACATCCCATTGTCAACATTCGTCATTCCCTTCTATAGAATCTTTGTCGAAACTCTCTTGAAATGTCATAGAACTTCTAATACACCCATCACAAATGTCTTCCACCGACCCCGCACAGTGAACAGTTAATGGGACCAACATTTAAATTCTTCACTCTGTTCTTGTATGCATCAAAATTTGACATGGTTAGACTAGACAGATGCCTTGACTGTATGGGAGGGTTTCAAGACTTAAGGATGTCTGATGTCCCCACATAATCTTTGAGATTGTCCACATTTGAGTCAACGTTCATAATGGACGTCTCATTTTCATCATTCGTCATTTCCATCTATAGAATCTTTGTCGAAATTATCTTGAAATGTCATGGCACTTCAAATACACCCATCACAAATGTCATCTTGCACCGACCCTACACAGTGAGCAATGAATGGGGCCAACATTGAAGTTTCTTCAAGTTTCGCATGTATGTGTCAAAATTTGACATGGTTAGACTATACACATGCCTTGACAGTATGGGAGAGTTTCAAGACTCAAGGATGTTTAATGTCCGCACATAATCTTTCAAATCATCCACGTTTGCATCACCGTTCATCATGCACATTTCAATGTCATCATTCGTCATCGCCATCTATAGAATATTTTTTGAAACTCTCTTGAAATGTCATGGAACTTCCAATACACACATCATAAATGTCATCCATTGACCCTACATAGTGAGCAATGAATGGGACCAATGTTGAAATTTCTTCAATATGTGTCTATATGCATCGAAATTTGACATAGTTAGACTAGACACATGCCTTGACAGTATGGGAGGGTTTCAAGACTCAAGGATGTTTGATGTCCCCACATAATATTTGAGATCATCTAAGTTTGCATCAATGTTCATCATGGGCGTATCATTGTTATCATTTTTCATTATCATTTGTAGAATCTTTGTCAGAACTCTCTTGAAATGTCATGGAACTTCCAATACACCCATCACAAATGTCATCCACCAACCCCGCATAGTGAGCAATGAATGGGGCCAACGTTGAAATTTCTTCAAATTGTGCATGTATGCGTCGAAATTTGATGTGGTTAGACTAGACACATGCCTTAACAGTGTAGGAGGGTTTCAAGACTCAAGGATGTCTGATGTCCCCACATAATCTTTGAGATAGTCCAGTACGTTTTCATTAACGTTCATCATGGATGTATCATTGTCATCATTCGGCATTTCCATTTGTAGAATCTGTCGGAACTCTCTTGAAATGTCATGGAACTTGCAATACACCCATCACAAATTTCTTCCTCCGACCCCACACAGTGAACAGTGAATGGGGACAACGTTGAAATTTTTTCAATTTGTGCATATATGCTTTGAAATTTGACATGGTTAGACTAGACACGCGCCTTAACTCTATGGGAGGGTTTCAAGACTCAAGTATGCCTGATGTCCCCACATAACCTTCGAGATCGTTCATGTTTGCATCAATATTCACCATGCATTTCGATCTCATTTTCATCATTCGCCATTCCCTTCTATAGAATCTTTGTCGAAACTATCTTGAAATGTTTTGGAACTTCCAACATGCCCTTCAAAATGTCATCCACCGACCCTGCACAGTGAGCTATGAATGGGGTCAATGTTGAAATTTCTTCTAAATGTCATTGTATGCGTCGAAATTTGACATAGTTAGAGTAGACACATGCCTTGATGGTATGGAAGGGTTTCAATACTCAAGTATGTCTGATGTCCCCACATAATCTTCGAGATCGTCCACGTTTTCATCAATGTTCATCATGCACGTCGATCTCATTGTCATCATTCACCATTCCCTTCCATAGAATATTTGTCGGAACTCTCTTGAAATGTCTTACAACTTCTAACATGCCCATCACCAATGTCATCCACTGACCCCGCACAGTGAGCAATGAATGGGGCAAATGTTGAAATTTCTTCAAAATGTGACTGTATGCATTGAAATTTTACATGGTTTGACTAGGTGCATGTATTGATGGTATGGGAGGGTTTTAAGACTCAGGGATATCATTCTCTTCATCATCACCATCATGGTTTTCATTTCCATCTTCATACTCATCATATTTATCATGACCCAATTTTTCCATCCATGCCAACAAAGATCAAACCCTACATACCCATCTTTACAGTGAAACTTGATGAAGATGTCAATTTCCATGTATTTGTCTTTTTCTTGTGGCATTATTCGATATGATTAAACCATGATTCTATTAAGTTGAGACATCCCAAAATAATTTTATAGGGTCCAACATCCAAGTGGTTTAATGGTTTAGGGATTATATCTATTGAAGGGCTTAATGACATCCATCGACCCTACATGGTTAGCAGTGAATGAGGCCAACTTTGAAATTTCTCCAAACTGTGTGTGTATGCATCAAAATTTGACATGGTTATGCTACACACATGCCTTGATTGTATGGGAGGGTTTCAAGACTCAAGGATGTCTAATGTCCCCACATAATCTTCAATATCATCCATGTTTCAAGGGGTTAGGGGTTAGATGGTATAAAGGTTAAGATCTTAGGCTTAGGCTTAGTGAAATATTTCAATTTGTTTTAAAATATAAATTAATGAACAAACTTTGGATACATTTAGCCTAATGATGTGTATTACATTGTTTTACATATACGATATATGTAATTATATTTTTTAACAATTGAATATTTAACGTATTGTTATTGAGTAGGTTCTTCATCCTAGTTCAGTCTGAATGTATTCAATAACCTGACAACACATGTAAACCATTATCAACCAATAAATTGTTGATTTTTCATAGCATTAGGTTAAGCATGAATTTCATTCCATTTTAACAATTAATCATAACCATAAATCTCACAGCAACCAAGATCACATGAAAAAGCACCATGCACAAGAACACAAAATGTATCCTGGGAAACCCTTCTCAACAAGAGAAGAAAACCCAACCAAATCATTTGCTATACTTTTCAAGAGAAATACCTTTACCACCAAGAATATCCTAGCACAAAAGAGGGTGCACAAAACCCTAGAACTCTAGCACCCAAGAGAGGTGCACAACTTTTACCAAGAAGTGTACTTGCTGAAATTTCCAAAACTCACAAGTGTGTGTGTGTCTACAATGAAATATTTCCCTTCACTTATATTAGACTTGTCCTATCAACTAAAGTGTCTATTGGCACAATAGGGCTGACCTCACTTAGATTATTATTTATTATTATAATAATTAATATTAATATTGATTATCTTTTACATTTATTGTTAGACACAATAAGGTAGGGCCGACATGTACCCTTTACATAACAACTAGGGTTATAGGTAGGTTTGACTCTTGAACAATATATAAAAAAGGATCTGATACACCCACTACTGCTCATCCACTAAGGGCATGTCCATAGGGATGTCATGGATCTGATTCACTGCATTACACAGATAAACAAGGTCTTCACACATTCACCTGTGCTCATCCACATGCACGTCCACTCTACATAACTTCTTTCCCACTGCCACCGACAAGAGAATCATCTGGATTCTTCTCGTTAACTCTGTTGCTTAGAGGAGTCCATCACATCATCTTCATTTATGTTCACATGATCATGTGCCCATCACTTTTGGGATTTTCCATGTGCACCTTGTGCTTAGCCACAGGCACGTCCTAACTCAACAGATAGTTTTTCCACCGGATAATCATCTGGAGTTCTTCTAACTCAATTCATGGAGGAGGTCATCTTTATGTTCTTGACTTTGTCCCAAGTAGGAACCACGAACCCTTCTTAGGGGATTTCTCTCAGGTTTGTAAGCTGAGAGAAAGACTCACATAGCTTCTATGTTCCACATCTCACAGGTTTGTAAGCTAGAGGATGTCTCTCATAGTTTCATTCATCAACACTCCCTCTCAGCTAAGGAGGCATTCTTCATCAAACCAAGTCTCATACATTTGTACTCTGAATTTTGTTTTTGGTTAAAGTCATCCATTCTCCCTCTTAACTCAGAAGGCGTTCTTCACCAAGTTTATTTGGCGTAAATGTCTATAGTCTGCTCTGGTGTAGGAAGGTACTACAAGTCTACACTTTTATTTTGCGTCATAGCCCTGATATAAGGATACTTCATCTCATCGTGTTTTGAACCATTAGGAAACACTGGGATCTCAAGGAGATTTACACATGACTCTTGGTTATCATCATAGGATCCATCTCATGGTCAAGTAAGTCTGTCAGAAGTTTTTGAAGCCATATTTCTTCACACATTTGCTGCTATATACTTTGATTCTCTTATGCTCAAGGCCACAGAGTTTTGTTCCCAACTTTGTGAATACTTCATGGTAGAACAACAACCGGATGTATTTTTTCAGTCCACTGTACTTTCTGCTCAATCTGAACTGGCATATCCTGCAAACTTAAGTGTACACTAGGGGCATGACTCAGGCCATATCTAACTGTACCTCAAATATGTCTCGGTTGACTCATGAAATGTCTAAACACATTTCACTACATGGTGTGAATCAAGTATGGTGTTTAACCAGATACATTAGTGATCCAATCAGTTGTGGATCAGTCTCATTTGAATCAACATCAATCTTCTTCTTAAAATCCATCACGGTGGATTTTGTATTCTGTCATACTGTACTGGTATTCTTTTGTTATGGTGTCTTGCCATACCGGTTCTCTTGTTGCTTCTCTAAGACAAGGAGTCTTAACATCAATGAAGTGGCTCATGACTGAAGGATAGATCAAAAATCTCTTTTGTTTTCTTGGAAAGTGTCTTGAGAGCCTTGTATGTTTCTTTATCTCTTGCAGAGTGAGTCTAGGTAGGCATTTTATGCCTTACTGCAATATCTCTAAACGTATCAACTGGAGATCCTGGATAACCTGGAGTAATGTATGTCTCCCTCTGAAATACTGAAGGGGGAGAAGATGTTTGTTTCTCGTCCATATTTATTTTGAGATTCTTTGAATCTTGAAGACGTATCTTTCTTTCAAGAATAATATTTATGTTTTATTCTTGTACAAAGAGAAATTTGAATATGTTTTGAACTCCCGTACCAGGGCTAGTGGTTCAAGTTTTAGAGAGCTCTTTTAGTATAAGGAGTGATATCCTTCTTTTATTTGAAACATGCAATCAACTATAAAATTTTAGAACAAAAAGATTTTACCTATTTGTAGCAACGTTCTTCTAGAGAAAGTACTTCTTGTTTCTCTTCTCTTCACTTTCTTGAGGTGGATCTGGATCAATGTCAGCAGTGGTGGCATATTGTTTTCCCTTCTTTCTAGTTGGACAATTTTTAGCAATGTGTCCATACCTGTCACATCTATAACACTGAAATTTTGAAGCATCTCTTATTTCGTATCCTAAATTGGATGAATACTTTTCTTCTTTAAATGTTTTCCTGAAGTTTCTTTTGAATTTTCCTCCCTTCCTGGTGTGAAGTGCAAGAGCGTGATTTTCTTCTAGGGAATCTTCCACTCCTCTATTTCTGAGTCTAAGTTCTTCTTGAGTACAATCTTTCCATATTCTCTCAAAGGTTGGTAGGGTTTCTCTTCCACTGATACTCTGAAGGAAGGGCTCCCATGATTTTGGAAGATTCTGGAGAGTGGTTAAGACAACTTCTCTATCAGACATGATTTCTCCAATTGTCTCTAGATGTTCTTTAATCTCTGATAACTTCATGAAGAAGAGTGCAACTGTGACATATTTTGTCATCTTAGTACTTTGGAGTTGACTTTTCAAGATAAGAGATCTGAGAGTGTTGTCACTTTCAAACATTTCTTTCAATGTTTTATACATATCATAGGCAGTCTTCAAATTGGCAATCTGGGGCAAGAGTTGGTCTCTTACTCGGTAGATGATTATTTTCCTTACTCTGACATCATCTTCTTTTATTACTTTCTTCTCTAAATCAATTTTTGTTTCTGGTAGAGTTTTAGTGGTTGCATCCAAGAGATTTTCTTCTTCAAGAGTGACTAGAAGCTTTGATTTCCAAGGGTTGAAGTTGCTTGCTCCATCAAGCCTATCTTCCATTGGAGTTTTGTTCTTCATTTTTTCTTGAATCCTTATAGACTGGATTATGTTGGACTTATGAATTCCAACAATCAATTTGATAGTATCACAGAGATGTTTTCTTATTCAGAACAATGTTTCTTCAAAAAACCAGAAATATTCTGCAGGAAAATTTCGGCACCCTAGAAACCTTAGGGCCAAAAATCAAAATTTCTCAGAATTTAGTTCTGAGAGCTTCTGGAGATGCGCTAGAAGAGGTCGTACTCTTCTATGTTGAAATTAGCCTCAGCGTCCAAGTTTTCAGGGACTGAAACAATCAAAAGAGAGAGTCGTACAGATTTTCTGGAAACCCTAGGAGGGTTGTTCTGCAGAAGTGGAGGGATTGTTGGTAGAGGATGAGACTTGGTAGATGCTTGTGCAATGGGTTCTTTCAATACCTATGCTCTGATACCATGTTGATTTTTCATAACATTAAGTTAAGCATGAACTTCATTCCATTTTAAAAATTAACCATAACCATAAATGTTGCAACAACCAAGATCACATGAAGAAGCACCATGCACAAGAACACAAAATGTATCCTGGGAAACCCTTCTCAACAAGGGAAGAAAACCCAACAAAATCCTTTTCTATACTTTTCAACAGAAGACCTTTACCACCAAGAATATCCTAGCACACAAGAGGGTGCACAAAACCCTAGAACTCTAGCGCCCAAGAGAGGTGAACAACTTTTACAAAGAAGTGTACTTGCTGAAATTTCCAAAACTCACAAGTGTGTGTGTGTCTACAATGAAATATTTCCATTCACTTATATTAGACTTGTCCTATCAACTGAAGTGTCTATTGGCACAACAAGGCCGACCTCACTTAGATATATTATTTATTATTATAATAATTAATATTAATATTAATATTAAAATTAATATTTATTATCTTTTACATTTATTGTTAGACACAATAAGGTAGGGCCGACCTGTATCCTTTACATAATAACTAGGGTTACAGGTAGGTCTGACTCTTGAACAATATATAGCAAAGGATCTAATACACCCACTAGTGCTCATCCACTAAGGGCACATTCATATGGATGACATGGATCTGATTCACTGCATTACACAGATGAACCAGGTCTTCACATGTTCACATTTGCTCGTCCACAGGCGTGTCCACTCTACAGATCTGATTTCCCACTGCCACCGATGGGAGAATCATCTAGAGTCTTCTCATCACCTCTGCTGCTCAGAGGAGGCCATCACAACATCTTCATTTATGTTCACATGATGATGTGCCCAGCACTTTTGGGATTTCTCACGTTCACCTTGTGCTCAGAACAGGCACGTCCTAACTCAACAGATCGTTTTTCCACTAGATAATCATCTGGAGTTCTTCTCACTCACGTCATGGAGGAGGCCATCTTTACGTTCCTGGCTCTGTCCCAGGTAGGAACCACGAACCCTTCTTAGGGTCTTTCTCTTAGGTTTGTAAGTTGAGAGAAAGACTCACATAGATGATATGTTCCACATCTCACAGGTTTGTAAGATGGACGATGTCTCCCATAGCTACATTCATCAACATAAATGACCACTAACCATGTTAACTCTTATCCAAGTAATCCTAAAAAACAATTCCAACGATTCATAGAAAAGATTGAACACTTTAAGGATATTGCTATAGGTATATTGTATCGACATAAATAATACTCAAGCATTTCACAGTTTGGGCAATAAGAATCAACATTTTTAAAACATGGATTACAAATAATTCTAAAAAATTAGAAGTCTCGATCATTAAAATTATTGTCTGCAACAATGTCATCCAGTGTATCATTGTCAATGTTCATATGTTCTTTCAAGTATTTAATATTATCATCATCCTCATATTGACCTACATCATCTTCATCTTCATTTGAATTTGACTGTAGACCATCTATATTGTTACCAAATGTATTTGGATCACCATTTTCTATACCACCCATATTATTGTCTTCCATAACATCATCTAACTCTGGATTGTTGTCTTCCTATGCATGAACATAATCATCTTCAACATCATCATGGATGTCAATTTCTTCGATGTTCTTTAATCCCTCTCTCATTTTGTTGGCCATCATTGTTTTGCTCAATATCCACTAATGCATCGTCAAATTATAAATACATGCATTAATCTTGGATCATAATAATATCCATTTCGGGTCCAAAATATCTTCATAGAAAAATACTTGCACATGAACAACATACATATATTAGATGTATGTTATAACAATTTTATTGATTAATAAACACATATATATTATCGCAATAATTTATGAATTAATAGATTAACGATCACTATAGCTTTTTATTTGAGTTAAAAAATACCTGCTCATAATGAATTGGTAGAACATAAGGCTCCTTATCCTCTAGTAGGAACCTCGAGAAATCTATAGAAACAATCCACTATGGGTATCATGTCTTCGTATCCTCTCAAATGCTTCATACCATCTACACTTAAAAATACAACATTTAAAAGAGTGGTAATCCAACTCAATAATTTCTTGGATTTTCCCAACATATTGTAGATTCCCTTCAATAATATTCTTATATTTTGAGCTTGCTCCACTAGATTGCTTGAAATCAACCATGATGCCATAGTTCAAGGATCATCTCTTTACATCTACACTTTCCACATGATAATGTCGTTCATATGCTCACATTGCAGTATATTTCCTCACCTGTGAAATACCATTTATTTCAGTGAAAACAAATATAAAAACGAATATTAAAATAGTTAATAGTGTAAAAATTGTAAGGAAACAACATTTTGTAAAATCCCAACTGTACCTTTCATTCACATCCTCTACACATGTTGATTTCATCTTTTGTTATGCTTGAATCTATACATGCATCTTCTATTTGATTTTGAATTTGTTCAGTAACCCACTTTAGTGTGCAATCTTTACCTCGTTCCCCAAGCAGATCAGTGGAAAGTGGAGTATTCCTTGGGTTAGATCTCTTAAACTATCTCATTGCTTCTAACACTTCTCTCTTTTTAATCATATAAATCAATCCATTTGTTCATAAAGTCCATGTGGTACAAAATGAACTTGTCGAGTATAGCACTTTCCTCTACACCTATTACATGTCAACATGTTTATTTCAAACTCCAAATGTTATGTTGTTAATTTGACAAATAAATTATAGAGCAAATTAGTGATTGCAACAAAAACAACCACAATGATCATGAATTTAGTTACTAATTTCTACTTGAACACCATTAGATTGTGGTTTTTCTCCATCAATAATATCTAACGCTCGTTCTTCATCCCAGAAGTGTGGCCCATCTTTAAAATCCTTACCAAGGAATTCACATAGGAAGAAAAATGTTTCATTCAATACATACCCTTCAGCCATACAACCCTTTGGATGTGTCTTTTGTCAGACATATCTTTTTAGATTTTTCATATACCTCTCAAAGAAAAACATCCACCTCATTGATACGACACCCACCAATTCAATGTCATCGACTAGGTGTATAAGTAAACGGACTTGTAGGTCCATGAAACTTGTAGGGAGCTCCTTCTCAAATACACATACATTTTTTTGCAATTTCGTTCCATTCTGGTACTTCACATTCGTGGATCTCCTTGGAGGTCACCCACCTAATATAAGAATAGTAAATTAGTATAAACCTTTAGTGAAAAATTAAAATGGAATATAATATATTTATGTCTCTCACACATGAATATTTCATACCACATACCTTGTAAATACTGACAATCGACTTATGACATTCCTTAATTCAACGGTAAGACATGAATCCCCCCTAATTGTCAATGTCATGATATGTTATCAAACACATTTATCAAAGTTCATTAGTAATTTTTCTCACACAACAGAATATCAAAATATATTTAATACTTCATCAATGTTACCAGTAAAACTTAAATGATGATATATAATACCTTCATAAAATTATGAAAATCATGTGTTTTAAATCTTGTGATATGTCCATCAATTGTAAAAGTTGTATCCAATGATGACCCATAGCTAGTAGGTGTCCTTATTGAACGGATCACATTTTTTAGTTGGTCTCGCTCTCTTTTTTTCAAAATCCATGGAGTTTTTGTATATATTTTATTTTCCTTGTTTGGCCACAAATGTCTTTTATCAATTTTGGTATGCGAAAGAGAAATAACTCTCCTCGAAGACAAGGTGTCCTTCTCTTTGCCTGATATATGTCGAAATATAGAATCTGGGACATTTTTTAAGATGTGCATAGGATCTAATAGGTGAGATATTAATAGATCCTTCCAATAAGGGAGCTCATAAAATATGGATTTATTTTTCATTCCTTCTGACATTAACTACAACTTGTTCTAGTTCTTCAATTGAATCACCCCAGTCAAAAAAACCCCCCCAAGATTTGACTTCAGCATCTTCATACTTCTTAAGCCAATCACCTGGACCGATAATCATGGGAGGGCCTCTATTTTCAATTTTTCCATCAAATTGATTCTTCAGACGATTTCTAAACTTATGATCTGGTGAAAGAAAAACTATGTTGTTTGTGTAAATACATTTATGTAAATCTTTAGAATACCACCCTTGAAATTGATTTGTACATCTTGGACATGCAAATATCCCCTTTGTTTGAAGCTCTGCAATTCAATAAGTAATGTTAATAGCATCAAAATAATAGTATAAAAGAAAGTATGAAAGTTGGGATGAAAATAAATTGTGTGAATACGTAAATATTTTATCTTACCAGAACATACACCAAGTCCTAGGAAATCATGAATAGTCCAACATAGGGTACCATACAATATGAAGGACCTATTCATGGAGGACGTGATATGTCATACATTCTTATGTCTTTCCATAGCAGTTGCATCTCATCAATAAAAGGCACAATATAAACATCCATGTTTTTAATTTGATGTTTTCCTGGAACAATGAGAGTCAGCATAAAGTGTTCATTTCTAACACTCATCCATGGGGGAATATTGTGTACTATCAATATGACTGGTCAAAC
>JASDQU010101546.1:0-88137 GCA_032191745.1 Picea mariana
ATGTGTGACTGATGATCTTTACTCTTACTGTCCATATGCTGTATGTTGCTTGATGACACATGAAGAAATATTAATAATTGTTAAGAAGGGTTAAAATTGTTTAAGCTTATATACAACTGATTCACCCCCCCCTCTCAGTTGTATTAGTATTTCCAACACTCATTACCCTCATAATTGCTAATGAGTTTGTCCCACATTTCTTTGGCAGTTCCTAGGTGCATAACTTTTACGAATTCTGCTTCTGCAAGCCCACTCAAGATAGCATTCATAGCCTTAGCATTGAAGCTAAATTCTAGTTTGTCATCCTTATTAGCTGGCACAACTGGATTTACATAACCAGTATCTACCACATCCCAGACATCTGCACCTAAAGCCATTATGTAGGTTCTCATTCTAACTTTCCAAAAGGCAAAGTTTGTTCCATTGAACATAGGGGCCTTATTGGTTGAATTGCCTTCATGGCTTGACATGTTTAAGCTCTAGGATCTACCCTTAGATAAAAGGGGCCAGCTCTGATACCAATTATTGGACAACTGAGAGAGGGGGGGGGTGAATCAGTTGTCACTGTGCTTAAAAAATTATGCTTCTTTTAAATTCTTTACAAGGCACTCAATGATAATCACAATAATGCAGGGAAATAAGCAATGGCACATTCAACATTGGTCACATATATGAGATACACAGAAACAGATATTTCTCGAGGAAACCCATAAAGGGTAAAAACCTCTTTTCTTCTTTATATGATAAGTATTATCTACATTCTCTACATTATCATACATATGAGCACCAACTCATTGTGAGGCTACAACCTCTATTCTGCAAGCTACAACTTGCTAAGAGCACAAACTCTCTATTTTCTCTAGCACCCACTAGAAGGAAGCACCAACTCCCTGGTTTCTCCAGCACCAACTAGAAGGGAGCACCTACTCCCTGGTTTCTCTAGCACCAACTAGAAGGAAGCTACTACTCCCTGTGTTCAAGCACCCACTTGAACCTCTGAGGACATCGGTCCTCCCTAGCACCTCCCTTCCGCCCTAGATTATGAATATGAAATACTAAAACCTATTACAGTGATATAGTGTTCAATAAGAGCTTACCAGTCTCATCACTGTTCTACAAGATTTCGCTACTCAATCTTCCTGCATGCATCTGCTGCCCATTCTGTTCTTCTGCCTTTTGTGCTCCTTGTGCCATTACTTCCATGCACCTTTTGTTTCCTCTTTTCTTTCAGCTGTTGTACCACCCCTTTACTTCTTCACACATTCATTACTCCACCTCAACAACTACCTCATCACTTCTCTGTCCCTTATACAATTAGCTTCTATGCTCCTTCTGCATGCAATGTACACCATGCCTCTACCTGCACACACCAAATTAATCTCTTCCACATCTCGAGTGCTCTGTTTGATCATCATGGTAGCCCTTCAGCTTCTCTGGTGGTTTTCCCATGCGTTCATCATCACTGGATTTCATTCTGAGATTCCTCAGCCTCTCTGGCAGTCAAGACTCCTTGTCTTCTCTGGCATAGTCGAGCTTATACTTTCTTCTTCAGTTACAAACTTCAATGCTCATCCACTTGTCAGTCCCTCTAAGAATCGTCTTCATTCACTGGAAGGAGCTTGGAGACCCTTCAAATCCTCTGGCGATCACACAGAGGTCTCTTTGAATCCTATGATAGAGACCATCAATGGTTTCCAGTAGTTAGACTTAGAGGAGAAACATTAGCCCTCCGATCATGCCCAAAATCCACTGCACCGTTGGATTGACTTCATGTGATGTTGCGTTTATTTTTCCAATTCGCATTTCGATATTTCAGGATCCCCGGGGTAAGGATTTGTTACACTCCATGTCATGATCCCTGAAACTATGAAAAGGAGCTTGTCTATACTAGCTCTTTCCCCCACAGGACCACAAGCGGTGACCACCGGCTAGTTCGAAACTATATATCGCAAATTCGCATTTCAGGATTTTGGCTTTTCTGTGGTGAAGTGTTCTTGACACCTCCAAGTTCTGGTATCCGAAACTCCGAAATGGAGTTGGATCAAAGGTTCATACTCCTGAGTTTCTCTTTTCGGTGAATTTGGCATTTTGCGACTTCTAGTTTCGCGATTTCGGGACTCCTGAGACGAAGAGTCTTCACTCTTGACTCCTCCAACTCCCGGTCTTCAAAACTCCGGTATGGAGTCTTTATTATTTCGTGACTTCGGGTTTCGTGATTTCAACATTTTTCCCTTTCAAGTCATCATGACTCCAAAACTATCAAATTCATGATCACAAAATCTCCAAAGTGATTGGACGGTTCACATAACCCACTGAGATGGACGGTTGACGGAATTTCGACGTTTTTCCCTTCAAGTTTTTCCAGACTCACAATAGTCCCTTTCGGCATTTCGGAGTTCCAGACATCGTGATGGTGGATATTTTGCTTGTTGTGTAAAACCCCGAAATAGAAAGTTCCGATGTGATGTAAACCTCTTGATGTCATATGTGGATTGACACGTGTTGAATAGCTGCCACGTGTCACTCTGATTCATGACTTACATGTGCCCGAAATGTTGAATTAGCTTGACACTTGTCATTCCCTGATTGTGCCACCTGTCCTTAGCTGACGTGGTTTGTTGATGTGGTTTGTTGATGTGTCTGTTTCAGGATTTCATATTTCGGCACTTCGGGACTCAAGATGATGAGAGTCTATGACTTCTCCATTTCCCGGTAACCGAAATCCCGGTATGATGTGCCTGCTTCTAGAATTTTGACATTTTGCTTTTCGGCACTTCGGGACACCTGATGATGAAGGATCCTTGTCGCTCCATCTCCCGGTAATCGAAATCCCGATATTCAACATTTTGAGTGATGCGCCTTTTTGGGTTTTTGCATTTTGGCATTTTGGGACTTCTGATGTTGAGAGTACCTGACTTCTCCATATCCTGGTATCCGAAATCCCGGTAGTCGAAAACTCTGAAATGAAGTTTGACCAAAACTTCAATCTTGCTATTCAATCATCGTTGCGCTGCTGGTCTTCCTTGCCTGCTTGTTTGCCATCAAATGAACAAGAATACCTTTGTATTGCATCTGACTCTGTGCTAACTCCTCCTGATCTTACTTTTTTCCTATTTTGCTGTCGATGCATACTCTCATCTTGTCAAGCCATCATCGCTGCTGTACTTGCCATCAATGACAAGCATAGACTGTCTGTAAAACATGCCAACAAAATGTAGATATATGGAGGTAGAATGAATCTATAGGAATTATCACTTCTATCTAGCTCCATCACTTCAAAAGGACCACATTATAGAGCCTTGATATTCTACCAAGACCTTGTATCCTTTCTTCATTTATATGAAANTTCCTTGCCTGCTTGTTTGCCATCAAATGAACAAGAATACCTTTGTATTGCATCTGACTCTGTGCTAACTCCTCCTGATCTTACTTTTTTCCTATTTTGCTGTCGATGCATACTCTCATCTTGTCAAGCCATCATCGCTGCTATACTTGCCATCAATGACAAGCATAGACTGTCTGTAAAACATGCCAACAAAATGTAGATATATGGAGGTAGAATGAATCTATAGGAATTATCACTTCTAGCTAGCTCCATCACTTCAAAAGGACCACATTATAGAGCCTTGATATTCTACCAAGACCTTGTATCCTTTCTTCATTTATATGAAACCAAAATCAGTCTCCTACCTGAATGTGTTTTAAATTCTATGATGGTCATGTCAAGACTTGTACTTTCCCCATGACTTCTTTCATGTCTACTACAATTCCAAATTGGTCTTTCTAATATTTTCAATGAATATTTTTTCCTTCGCTGTTCTTATGATGTCTTCCCTCACTCCTCCTTTGTTGGATTACTAAGATGGGGGGTGAATCAGTAATAGAGAAATTCAATCATTTTTAACCACAAAATGCAAGTATTATATCAATGTAGCATTACCATCCAATAGTTGCAGAGTAAATAAACAATGAAAAAATGAGCAATTATACACATATAAAGTACACCAGTGTTTTTACATGGAAAACCAAAGCGGGAGAGAACCAAAAAATGTTTTTTCTTATATGTATTTAAGAATTACATTCATTGGAAGCACCAACTTCCTTTGTTTTTTAGCTACAATTGGAAGGAGGCTCCAAACCCCTAGTTTCTCAAGCTACAACCCGAGGGAAGCTCCAAATCCCCAATTCTCTGGCTACAACCTGAAGGAGGCTACAACCCCCTATGTTCTCTGGCTACAACCGGAAGGTGGCTAAAACCACCTGTCCTTGCTCCATCCAACCGCCCTAAGGTAGAAGTAGAATGATGGAACCACTGTCACGCTATCTCTGTGAGATATATTGTTGTAAACATGTACCAATCAACCTGTAATCAACCTATACCATAAACAAGTGCATCAACCATGCACCAACCTATACCTCAACCCGTACCATCAACGAGTGCATCAACCATGCACCAAATATGTACCATTCATGCATCAAATACACATAAACTATGACTCATCAAGATGTACCAACATTGTCAACTATACACCTCATGTATGTGCCAACTCATCAACTACTTGTCTCAACCATGTACCCAAATGTAGAAATTGAATATGTCACTAAGAAAACTGTCATTGTATACTCATCAACCAATCTGATCTGATCACATATACCTCAAACACTATACCAGAAGTCTGTACCTCAAACCATGTTCTAGAACCTCACTGTTATACAAACTTTATCTATACCAATAACTTCAGCAACATACCTCAACCAAAATCCCTTAAACATCAACCAATACTAAACTTCAGTAGATATGCCTCAAATAAACTCTACAACAAGCCATAAAATCCCAAGAGGGAATCCAACATATTTACAAGGAAAACCCTCAACTTGATTCATAAATTCAACACTACACATATGAGAACCATACCTTTTTTTTTGTATCATTCTGTTGCCGCGAATCCATTGCCATGATTTTTCTACCACACTTTTTCTGCTACGATTTTTCTGCCGCACATTTTATGCTACGATTTTTCTGCCGCACTTTTCCTATTGCACTTTTCCTGCTGCGATTTTTTTGCCACGCTTTTTCTCTGCACTTTTCCTACCGCACTTTTTCTTCTGCAGTTTTCCTGCCACACTTTTCCTGCCGTACTTTTTCTCCCACACTTTTTCTACCGCATTTTTCCTACCACACTTTTTCTGCTACAATTTTTTTGCCACACTTTTTCTACCGCAATTTTCTTGCCGCAGTTTTCCTGCCACACTTTTTCTGCTACACTTTTTCTCTATCAATAATACCTGCCCAAATAACCTTTCAAAAAAATAGATATTCAATGATATTCAAGTGTGTTTTGAATGAGAGACCCTTGCCTCTTATTTATACTTTTATGTAGCTTGCTCAAGGGGTTACCTTCTAACCATCTTAACCCACTTTCCTTATTTTAGGGTTAACCAACTTATAACCGCTTGTCCACTTACCTTAACAACTTTCTATAATTAATAATTTCTCCATTAACTTTATTATTTAAATAATTTCTTTTGCATCCTCTTTGACTTATAGTACACTCATCACTTCACTTTATTATTTAAACAATTTCTTCTTTGCAAACACTTTGACTACTTTGACCTTTTGGGGTTTCTAGATAACTCATGAGGGTTCTCCAACTTCACATGGCCATAAATCTCTAACCGTGAGGAGTTATGTGACGTTCCACATACCACTAGAAATGGCATGACATGTACTATCCATCTAGAATAGTTTTACCTGCAAATATATCAAAACTCAGACAATTATCCATCAAACAAACTTGGGTCCATTACCCAAACCTTTGTGCTACCAAAATTCACTACCAGACTTTCTTCAAGGGTTGACATCAATGGAAACCAGCCCAATTAATCAACATCCTTGTTTTCTATATACAAAATTTAAAGGTGAAGGTGGAAAATATACAAAGCAAGTTTCAAAAGGGAACTTAGTAGTGGAATTGTGGACTACTTTGTTATATAAACATTGAATATAAATCAATTTTTCATCCCATGATCTTGGATACTTTCTATTGTAACCCATCAAATGATGAACCAATGTCCTATTCACTACTTCTATATGCCCATCCATCTGTGTGTGGAAAGATGTAGATCTCTTTAACTTGATTTCCATATTCTCTTGTTCAAAAGGCTCTAAGAAATTTTGTATCTCCATCTGAGATGATGCCTGGTATACCAAAGTGCACCCAAATATTTTCAAAGAAGATGATTTATGCATCTTGTCTCTTGATGGTTTTTTTACAAGGAATGAGAATGCACTTCTTACTAAACCTATCCATGTTAGGGACCTAACCTCCCTAACCCCTCACGTAGGTAGAATAATAGATTGTCCATGTAATAAAGGCCGACATTAGTTAATAAGGCCTATTTAATAATGTGAACAAGTCTAATGTAAGAAGACTCAATATAAGCTTCCGCTTCTAGAAATATCTTCCTTTAGAATGTTCTTTAGATGATATAATTAGTATAAATAAGAGTAGGAGGCACAAGAAAGCCTTGTCTTGAGAATTATTGTAATAGACCTCTGCTTTGCTAGAGGTTTCCCCCTCAAAGAGGAAAGTGAACATTGCTTTATTTCCATAAAGGTATTATTGTTTGTATTGTTATTCTCATTATTCTATTKTTATGTTGGTATTTGTTGAATACTATTGTTTCTTCTTATTGCATTAAACTTGGTACCTTACAAGTGGTATTAGAGCACTTTCCTCTATGAAAATTGTGGGATTTTTTTTTCCAGTGTAGATACACRTATTGTCGATGTCTTTAAAGCATAGATATCTATTGTTCAATGGGTAAACCTACCWTGGGGAAGACTACGCGAAGAAAATACAGATGATTTCACGAGGTTGTCTAGAAACAAACGTTCCACCTTGTTGGAAACCTCTGTAACACTTGTTGGTACCCTTTAAGTAGTACCACATTAGATAGAATATGTACACATCCATCACTCCCATGTACTTTTAGGTATATCGAGAGTCCCCTAAGTCTCCTGAAACTATCCCCATATAAATTCATCAATTGCCTGACTGTTATAGTGACACCGAGAACAACACTCAGGAAGATACTCTCTAGTACCTGGGTAAATGGGTAGTATGGCTAAGGGTATGATCGAGCCTCCTTAGTTGGTGCCCTAAGATATTAAGCCGAGTACTATTGTTTTACCCCCCATGTATAACAGATAACTATAGCAGACGAAAAACCCTTGTCTGTAGGAACCCTAAAAACCCTAAACTTTGGGAAAGGAACAAAACAAAATTAGAACAAATGAGCTATATTGTCACACAACCCTACCTCCTGAATTCTAGTTGTGAAATTCCTACACAAGTTTTTCCTATTAACAATTTGGGAAAGTTGTCACTGCAATATTCTTCAGGCCGGAGTATAACTCTACAGAAGTAAAAAAAAAAAGGAGTATAGTGGTCCTGACTGAACCCTTATTTGGGACCTATTCCCTTATATTACTCTATTCATCCTGATCATCATGGCACCTATCATTTTTAATCCTTTTTTTTCAGTGGACCCAACCCCCTTTCTGACACCCTTATTTGGGAACTATCCTATTGGATTTTTCTGTTTTTCTTGATCATTGTGGTACCTATCACTTCTAAGCCTATTTTTTTCCATGGACGCACCCACCCTTCATGAAACCCTTATTTGACACCTATCCCATTACATTCCTCTTTTTTACCTAATCGTCGTGACATATATCGTTTCTCTATCTTTTTTTTGTGGACCCACTTCTCCTCCTCGACACCCCTCATTCCCAAATGGTCAACACTTGCAACCAATAACTCCTTCACCTTCAAACTGAATCCAAACAACACACAAAGAAAATCCAAATAATGAATTCTGACCTTTCTTCCACCAATTCCAAATTGGAAACCTTCCAGGCTAAAGTTAAGGGTGAAATGGTAGAGGTTGAGGGTGAATTGGTAGAAGTTAAGGGTGAATTGTCCTCCATCAAATCCACTCTCAACCAATTGTTAAAACAATCCCATGGCTCTCCCTCCTTTGAATAACCTTCACACTATGAAGGTGAGGACTCTTCCCACAATATGTATTTTCATTCCAAGTCCCTTGTTCATGACCCTCATCTTCCCATAGTGGAAGTGAATAAATTTTATGGATCGGATCCCACAGGCTGGGTCACTCAAATGGAACGCTATTTTTCCTTGCATGGAATTACTGATGAGTTGGCCAAAATTCAATATGGTGTCCTCTATTTGGATCCTGAACACTAGCAATGGTGGTAATGGCATAGAAAGGAATGCCAAGGGTATGTTTCTTGGACATAGTTAGTTGCAGAGATTTATGAATGCTTTGACACTGACACCCACTATTTAGGTTGTTTGGCCAAGTATAAAAAATATGGCATAGTGTAAGACTTTATATCTTCCTTTGAGAACTTGGCTATCAAAATGGAGGGCATGTTAGATGTATTCTTCAAGGAATTATTATCAGTGGCCTCAAGAATAAAATCCGTGCCTAGGTCCTAATGGCTCACCTTCAAACTTGGTTGGAAGCTACTAAATGAACCAAGGAATCCCAACAAGTTGTCTCCACCTAAAACTGCAAACCATCCTTTATTCCTCACACTCGACCCACCAATCCTACCCCTCCTTCTACTCTTCTCAAGATCCATAAATTAACTCGAGAAGAAAAGGTTGAATTTTCCCTAGTGGAAGATCTACCCAAAAAGATGATCCTACTCCTCCCTCTAATCCACCAGAAGTTGAACCAATGATTTCGTTGCATGCCCTCATGATCCAGGTGGATATTGGTGGCCACCCACCTATTCCAACTAGCTCCTCTTGACAATTTTTAGTTCAACACGTTCTTCTGTAATTATTTGTAATGGTAGGTTCTACATTTTCGGGGATGTCTGAAGCCCTACATATCTTCTAGGAGGATATCGGTGGCCACCCAACTAATCCAACTGAATTAGTTTGGATGTTTTCATGTTAGTACATCTTTTTGTACTTCCAGGGTCATTTTGGGGTCCTAAACAATGTTTTTTTGGCTTACCATAGTCAAATTGTAGATGGAGTCTAATTTTGATGAAATAATATCAAAAATACCTTTCCAACGGGCTATCACATGTCTAAAATGGAGGTTGTATGCAAAAGTTATGACCCCGAGAAGTTGAGGTACCAACTTACCCATTAGGGCCCACATAACTTTTGGCATTTCATCTCCTAGGGTTAGGTTTTTGGATGTCTAGGGTTTTGGAATTCATAAGTAATGTTAGAAAGGCTTTTGGAGCCTCATTGTAATCATTCTATATAGACGGATGCATGTAGCAGCGACATCTCTTATCAGAGATAACTACCACCATTCAAGCAAGTTGTTTTTAGTTCTACAGTTTTACAGTTTCAACCTATTTTGTTTATTCAATAGAAGCTATTGTTCAATGGATATCTATTGTTGTTCTCCATATCTCTGTGTTATTTTATTCAGTATGTTATTCATTTCATTCTTCTCATAAATTTGTATCAGTGGTATCATAGCGGTCTGCTCTTCATTTATTTTTGTTTGTGCATATCCTTGACAAGATCTGGGTACAAGAAGTTGGGACTCGAACTAGTCGATCCTTTACAAGATTGGTTGCGCCAATCTTGAAAACAACCCATGGGGGCTGAAAAAAAAGATGATGGATCAATAGATCCTTTTAAAATTTTGCTTGAGGAAGCCCTTGTGAGACAAAGGAACAAAATTATGGACAACTTTGTACAGATCCTTCAGTGGGTGCCCACAGGTGTCACATCTTCATCAAGCGGCCATGCAACCCCATTCAAGGTACATGTAAATTTTGATATTTCATTATTTGAAGGTCTAATAGATGCAGATCTTGTAGATAAATGGTTGAATATGATCGAAGGGTATTTTTCGGTCCACATTTTTTTGATAGGGAAAATATTACTTTTGCACTCCTCAAGGCCATCCCCCATGTTAAGGACTGGTGGGATAATTACTCTAAGCAAAGGGCCATAAAGGAATTTTCAATATATGTGGTTGCCCCCATGTGGGATGCCTTCATAGATTCCATTAAAGAATAATACTACCATGTTGGAAGATACGAGGACCAATACATAAGATGGACCACCCTACGTTAGGAAAGGGACTAGACAGTACCAGATTTCACCAATATTTTCCATACCCTGCGCACCAAATTGGGTATAATATACTCTGAATGAAATATGGTGCTCAAATACCGTGGTTGTCTATATATATACATTCAAACAAAAATGTATTTTCTGGACATCTCATCATTGGGTACAACTTATAGATATTCTGTCAATATCGAGCAAAAATTTAAGCAGAAGAGGTGAGAGTTTGGATCTGCAAACTCCTCATAGCCGAAGAAGGCAAAAGGTGGCCCCAATCCACAAAACAAGGGAAAAGAAAATATTACCACTCTCAGGACAACCAGTTCAAGCCGCAACATAATAAGGGTAATGAGAAATCGAAGGACACGGAAAAATGGTGTGAATACCATAAAATCCCTTGGCACAACATTGAAGAATGCTGCTCCAAGTAGTCACTGGTGGTCGAGCTAAAATATTTCGAGTCAGAGGAATATTCTGAATATGAATAAAATCTACAAGGAGGGAAGCATATTATCGATGTTGAACCCAATGCCATTTTCACTACCACCAAAGTCTAGCCAAGCGAACTGAAAGAACCAAAGGAAGGGGAACGCCTCTTTCACTCACAGATGTGGGTAAAGGGGGCTCCACTTCATTTCATTGTTGATAGCGATAGTCAAAAGAACCTGATCTCAACAGAGGTCATCAAGCGGTTGGACCTACCGATGAAATTGCACCTGTATCCCTACACCATTGATTGGCTTCACCAAGGAATAGATCTTTGTGTCAACCTACAATGTCATCTTCCCTACGACATCAAGCCCTTCAAAGACAAGTTATTGTGTGATATTTATCCCCTTGAAGTTTGTGATGTTATTTTAGGACAACCATATTTATGGAAGCGACATGCTGTGTATGAGTCTAGGCCCCAAAATTCTATTATTACTTTGGGTAGACAATTGTATAGGATACCAGAGGTAGCGCCGCCTACTACTATTTCTTTAATCTCTGCTAAGTAATGGAGTAAGGTCATTTCACAGACCGGGAAGTTCATCTTCTTTGTGATCTGTTCTCACAGTAAGAAGAAGGTCACTGCCACATCTGTGGCCTCTACACAGAGCCTCTATTTGTAGCAGAAGAAAGTCGATGGGATCATGGAAGAGTATGGAGACATCTTCTCCTCACCCACTAGGGTACCAACACACTGCCAAGTCAAGCATCTAATTGATCTATCCCTTGGTGCACCTCTGCCTAATGGACTAGTATATTTTTGCTTGCTAATGGAAAATGATGAAATCAAGCATCAGATCCAATATATTCTTCAAAAGGGGCATATCAGACCCAACTCCTCCCTTTGCAGAAGCTCGATTGTACTAGTGCATAAGCAATATGGGACATGATGGCTCTACATTGATTACATAGCATTAAACAAAATCATAATCATAAATCGATACCCAATTCCATGATTGATGACCTTCTTGACCAACTCAAGGGGGAAAAGTTCTTCAACAAGATTGAACTAAAGTCCGACCACCACCAGTTTCCCATTGAGCCAATTGATGTATGGAAGACAACTTTCAATTATAAAGAAGGTCTCTTCGAATGGATAGTCATGCCCTTTGTCTTAAAAAATGAACCAACCACTTTCATGAGGTTGATGGATGATGTATTGAGACCCTTCACCAACTTTTTTTTGGTGGTATATTTCGATGATATCCTCATCTTCAAAAGAACTTGGGAGGAGCACATGCATCATATTCAGTAGGTTTTGAGCACTCTGCGACAACACAAGCTGTATGCCAACTTGGAAAAATGCTCCTTTGGCATGAACATTGTCCAATACTTGGGATACATTGTTGATGAGCATGGGGTACATGTAGATCCAGCTAAAATCCAATTCATCTATAACTAGCCAGCCCTGACCACACTAACCGAGCTTCAGAGCTTCTTGGGACTTTCCAAATTCTACCGATAGTTCATGTTGGGATTCTCCCATATTGCATGGGCCCTTAGCCAAGTGACCAAGGGAGGTGCCAGGGAAAATTTCACGTGGGGGAAGGAACAACAATGATAATTTTATGATTTGAAGCATCACTTGTGCTCATCTCCAATACTCTCACCCGATCTGCAACAACCATTCGAGATTGATACTGATGCATTTGACTATGTTGTAGGTGCAGTTCTCACACAACAAGGTCATCCAATAGAGTACCATAGTGAGTCACTCTCATATACTCTCCAAAAATACCCCACCTATGACAAGGAAATGTATTCCATTGTATAAGCCTGTCGTCAATGGAAACATTACATTCTGGGAAAGGAGACAATCATCCACAATGATCACAATCCTCTGTAGTTCATACAAACATAGGGGAAGTTGAAAAATGACTACCATCAGAAGTGGTCCACCTACCTACAACATTTCCATCTCAACATCAAGTATAAGACAAGGAGCACAAATCATGTCACTGACTGCCTCAGTCGACCTCCCATGGCTGCACTCACCACTGTGCTCCAGTCGTCCCGTGGGCATGAGGCATCTAGTGGCCCCAACTTTATCAGCAAGATCCAGACTTTGCCACCACCTGTCAACTCTTGGGTACAGGTGCGAATGCCACTAATTTTCACATTCATGATGGACTATTATGCCATCTAGTCCATCTCTGTGTTCCTGTAAGCGAGCATGCAAAGATGATTTGGGAGGATCACTACAGTCAGATGGCAGGACATTTTGACATGGATAAAACTATGGTTGTTCTACAAAAACATTTTTATTGGCCAAAAATTCCATAGGACATCAACAAGTATATAATATCTTACACTATCTATGCCATTGCCAAGACAACCATCAAGAAGCAAGGTTTATACACCCCTCTTCCTACTCCTGAGAGGCCTTGGGAATCCATCTCGATGGATTACATGTATAGCCTTCCATCCACCAAGCAAGACAATGATTGCATATTTGTGGTGGTTGATCGATTTTCAAAGATGGTCATTCTCACAACTTGCAAGAAGAGAAGCATAACGACATACACTGCCAATCTTTTCTTCGAAGGAGTGTGGATCCATTTTGGGATACCACAAACCATCATCTCTGATCAGGACAACAAGTTCCTCAACACATTTTGGTCGAATCTCTAGTCATTTTTAGACACCAATCTTCCTAAATCCATTTCCTTCCACCCTCAAACCGATGGCCAAAGATAGGTCGTCAATTAGATGATTGTGCACATTCTACGAATGTATAAATCTAAGCATATGCATACATGGGATGAGAGTATTCCTTATGTTCAACACAATTACAAAAGTTCTCTCCATAGCTCCACCAACCATAGCCCCTTTCAGGTGGGGCTGGGATTCTAACCCTTGGGTCCTATTATTGCACAATTTGTACTTGGAAAGACAAAGGAAAGGTAATGAAGCCAAACTGGCACAACGAGAGACTATCCTATCACTGTCACCTTAATAGGATGTTCTTTAATACGGTGGTAGGCCTAGGGGAGATGTCCCCGGTGACCTGGGGTTTTGAGAAGGCAAAGGTTTAAGGATAAGTACAAGTTTCCCCCTCACAAGTCACCACCGATCAAAAAGTATGTCTAAACAACCAATAAAGATAATAATAGCCAGAAATGTACTTGCCCGGAACAAAGAAACAAGAAACTATATATTTGCTTCTAATGAATGTTGGTATTTTAACATTGATGATAAATCAACATTGATATAGTTTCTTGGTAACATTGGTATTGTAACATTGGTATAGTTTCTTATTGCTTTGCTAAAATACCAACATTCATTGCTTTATTTCAAAAAGTCTCCAATTATATGAAGTACTAACCAATAAGTGATCTTGCAAATATCTAGTTTCTTGTTGCTTTTTTCCGGGAAGGTACATTTCTGGTTATTATTATCTTTATCGTGGCCCACATAAATTTTGGTGTTTCATCTCCTAGGTTTAAGTTTTTTGATGTCTAGGTTTTTGGCATTCACGAGTAATGTTAAAAAGGCCTCTAGAGCCTCATTGTAATCATTCTTCTTAGACATATTCATGTAGTAGCCACATCTCTTCTTGGAGATAGCTACCACCATTCGAGCAAGTTGTTTTCAGTTCTACATTTTTACAGTTACAACCTATTTTATTTATTCAATAGAAGTTATTATTCACCGGATATCACCTCATTGGATTCTTTGCTCCCCAAATCCTCAATCTCATTGGCTACATTAAGTACATGAAGGTCACAATCCTCATTGACAGTGGCAACACCCATGATTTTATCCATCGTCACATTTCCCAGGAAATCGATTGCTATATCTCTACAGTCAACAATTTCCAAATCATGATTTCCAATGGCGGTTCCATGAAATGTGGTGGACGTTGTGAAAATGTGCACCTACAAATTGGTCAGTACCACATGACAACTCATTTGTTTTCTATCAAAATGGGAGGTTGTGACATTGTGATCAGTGTTAAATGGTTACACACTTTGGGATTGATCCTCATGGATTTTAAGTAATTAGCCATGCAATTCCAACAAGAGGGACAACAATATAAGTTCCAAGGCATCACACTATCATCCCCCAAAATAATCAGTTCCCATCGAATGGAAAATATTTAAAAAAAAGGTCACCCAGGAATTATTTTCCAACTCAATCCCGTTCAAGAATTTGACACCCTTTGTGCATCCTGATCTCTAATATATAGTCTCCAAAGACCAAGCCATTTTCACCACTCCCCATGGACTTCCCCCTTCCTGTGGTGTTCATGATCATTCCATCCCTCTAGTCCTGGGAAATCTTCCTCCCATTGTTCTCCCTTATTGTCATCTCTTTGCCCAGAAGAATGAAATTGAAAAAATTGTGCAATAATTGCTCAAAGTGGGTGTTATTCATCCTAGTACCATCCCCTATTCTTATCTTGTGGTAATGGTACTCAATAATGAAGGAATTTAGTGCATTTGTCCCAAATTTTGTGCTCTCAACAATCTCACCATCAAAGAAAAAATTTCAATCCCTATCATTGATGATGTGTTGGATGAATTGAGAGGTTCTCATTACTTTACTAAACTTGATCTTTGTTTTGGCTACCACCATATACATATGAAATAGGAAGACATTCCCAACATTGCATTTAGAAATCATGAGGGCACTATGAGTTCTTTGTCATTCCCTTTGGCTTATGTAATGCTCCCTCCACTCTCCAAAGTCTCATGAATCAAGTCTTCCTTCCTTTCCTCTGTATTTTTGTCTTATCTTTCTTTGATGATATTCTAATCTATATTAAAACTTGGACAACCCATATTTCCCATGTGGATCATGTTCTCCATCTAATCTCTCAGCAAAAACTCTTCCTTTAACAGTCTAAATGTGTCTCTGGAGCCTCAAAAGTAGAGTACCTAGGTCGCATTATCTCTAACTATGGAATACAAGTGGATCCTAAGAAAATTGAATCTATGAAGGATTAGCCTCACCCTAAAACTCTTAATATATTTCATGGTTTTCTATGTTTAACGAGATATTATCACAAGTTTGTTCATAATTAAGGAAAAATTGCAGCACCTCTCACTGCTCTCCTTAAAAAGAATGCTTTCACTTGGACTCTAGCCACTAATCAATCCTTCCATGCCTTGAAAGAGGCTATGCATATGACTCCTATCTTGGCACTTCCCAACTTCACTAAGACTTTTGTCTTGGAATGTGATGCTTCTTTGAAAGGAATTGGCACAGTCCTCATTCAAGATGGCAAGCCTTTGGATTTCACTAGAAAGAAACTCTCGGAGATACATTTGGTCCAATCATTATATGAAAAGGAAATGTTGGATATTTTGCATGTTGTGGATCTCTTTCATCCTTATCTATTGGGGAAATTCTTCCAAATTAAAACAGATCATTAAAGCCTCAAGTATTTTATGGAACAACATATTTCATCCCTAGAGAAACAACAATTGGTGACCAAGATATTTGGATATGATTATGAGATCATTTACAAGAAGGTCAAATAAAATGTGTTTTTTGACGCTCTTTCCAGGAAGTATGAAGAAGAAGGGTCCTTATTTTCCCTCTCCTTCATTGTACCAGATTGGCTCCAAGTTGTTCCCCAGGAATGGTTGCAAGACCCCAAACTTTCCTGCCTAATCCAAAAATTGCAACACCATTCTCAAGATTCTCTAGGGTACTCTTGGCACAATGAAGAGATTCGCTACAAAGTCCATTTGTATTTAAGAAAACAATCTCAACTTAAATCCGCATTGCTTTATGATCTTCATTCTTCACCCACAAATCGATATCCAGGGTTCACCAAAACTTATGAATGGGTCAAACGTTCTTTTTTCTAGGACAGTATGAAGCACGAAGTATGCACCTTTGTGGCTAAATGTGATACCTGTCAAAAAAAAAGGGAGAAACAGTCAAATATCCAAGAACACTCCAACACTTTCTAATTCCCCCTGCTATTTAGAGGGATATTTCTATGTATTTTATTATTGGCCTTCCTAAATCTAGTAATAAGTCCATCATCATGGTGGTAGTCGACCATATTACCAAATATGCCCATTTATGTGCTCTTCAACACTTGTTCACCGCATCCAAAGTGGCTCAAATATTTATGGATAACATATTCAAACTTCATGGCATGCCTCATTCTATTGTCTTTGACCAATATCCCATTTTCACTAGCAATTTTTGGCAAGAATTGTCTAGGCTCCAAGGAACCCAATTACATATCAACACCACCTATCATCCCCAAATTGATGGCCAAACTGAAATTCTCAACAAGTGCTTGGAAAAATATTTTCATTTTTTTGCATCTAATAGAAAAAATCATTGGGCTCAGTGGTTACCCCTCACTGAATGGTGGTACAACACATCTTACCATATTGCTACTCGCATGACTCCTTTTGAAGTAGTATATGGGAAAAATCCACTGTTGGTTCTCTCCTACATGCCAGGTGTCTCCAAGGTTCATGAGGTTGACAACAATCTTACTATATGAACGACCATTATCCATACCCTCAAAGAAAATTTGGTCATGGCTTAGAATCACATGAAACAACAAGCCGATTAGGGTCGTTCTGAACTTCAATTTGCTGAAGAGGACTAGGTGTTTCTTCGTCTACAAACTTATAAGAATACTTCACTCAAGTCTAAACATTTTCAAAAACTTGCTTCCAAATTTTATGGTCCTTATACAATTCTCAAGTGAGTGGTACCCGTGTCTTACCAATTATCAATGCCCAGTCATTCTAAGATCCATCATATTTTTCATGTCTCTTTTTAAAAGAAAGTGATTGGAACTAAGCTCCAAAATCAAACCAACCTCCCTACATTGGATAAATAAGGTTCCATTTGGTTGCAACCACAAGAAGTCTTGGACCAGCGAGAGCATCACCTCCGTCTGCAAACCATTAAGGAAGTGTTAGTGAAGTGGAAAGATACAACTCCAGAAGATGCCACATGGGAGTCGACCACCATTCTGTAATAGTTTCCTCATCTCAAGCCTTGAGGACAAGGTTTTTCTTCAAGGAGGAGGAAATGTTTGGGACCTAACCTCCTAACCCCTCACATAGGTAGAATAATATATTTTCCATGTAATGTATTTTCTAATGTAAGAGGACTTAAAAGAAGCTTCCGCTTCTAGAAATATCTTCCTCTAGAATGTTCTTTAGATGATAGAATTAGTATAAATAAGAGTAGGAGGCATGAGAAATCTGTCTTGATAATTATTGTAATAGAGATATTCTCTACGATATGTTTCCCACTCAAAAAGGTAAGTGAACATTGCTTTCTTTCAACAAAGGTATTATTGTTGGTATTGCTATTCTCATTATTCTGTTGTTTCATTGGTATTTGTCGAATATTATTATTTCTTCTTATTTCATTACATATAGTACCTTACAATCCACTACCACAAATAGATACTCATGTCCCAACCTAGTTTTTGGTAATTCACATGTTACTTCTCAAAATCTTGCCAAGGAAAATTCCTTCCCTGCAAGGGAGAGCTTGGGGAAATGGATAGGAAAGCCACCCACTGTCACTTCAACGACCTTTCCTCTACTCTTCTATGTTATGATTTCTAACCTAAGGAGGGTTTTCCTATGTGGTCAAACTAGGTCCTATCGTTGTATTTAGGACGTGTGAGGATGAGGACTTAGATTAGAAAGAAAATATTATTCCAAGTAAATGCTTGGAAGATAAAGATTTCTTGTAACATATCATATAAATTCACAATTAATCATCATCATTATCCAATTACCATGTAAAGTGTTCCACATAAAAATGGAAAGGTACAAAGTGTGTCACAATATCATATTCGTGAAACCATCCATTATGATTTAGTGGAGCAACAAGGGCAGAGTATGTTTATGTGCTATATCAATACAACATCAACATGTTCAATTGAATTTTTTTGTGTAAGTAGAACATATGACCATATTGTGAGGAAAACAATGACATGTGCCAATATTTAGTTCTAACATCTACCAAGTTCATAAACCATGAGACCAAATAGCAAAATTGAAAAGAAATTTATAGTCTGAACAATGTTGCATTCATTCCATAATGAAACTGTCGTATTAGGGTATCAACATTAACTTAGATCAAATTCATATTTCTTAGCATAATTATGTCAATTGAATCAAATTTCATATGCCACAAAAAATTCAATTCAATAACAATAAAATCAGAATCAAATATGAGTGTGATCTAAGCTAGCAAGTGTCGTAGATCCAAACATTGATTGCAAGTAACCATACAGTGGGAGACCAACATAGATACAAGGAATGATACTCACAAGTGGAAATTTGTTGAGATGGTTCTAGGGTATACGTGAGGAAAATAACACATGCAAACCATGCACCAAAAGGTGACCATCAAACTAAACTTTTTCACTTGTATACCCCTGCAAATTTTTGACAGTGGAAAGACAATCCAAACAAAAAACAAGAGGTAACAATGGGCATCCAAATGAGAATGTTTGGGGTCTCTTGGGATTGGTCTACCTATGTAAGGTATATGGAATCAAAATATCTCAAAACGTTTTCAAGGAATAATGTCATTAACCTCAATCTTGCACACTATAAACCCTGCACCTTTAGACAGTCCTGCAAAAATATTTTGGACAACAAACAAAGATGATGCAAGGGGCCTTGGATAAGGTCATTAGGCCTCCTACCAATTAATTTTGTTAAAAGTCATAATGTGGATAAGAAATGCACTAAAATAGTTTCCTTAGATGTGGTTTGCACAAACATTAACTCTATGCAATTTTGGACCATTGGATCAAACCCAAAACAAAAATAAAGAACACGCAACAATTGCACTTTGGATTAGGTCATTAGATCTTCCAATACATCAAATGGAAGTGTAGAAAAATCTATAATAACACTCCTTCAAAATGTTGCAATAAGATTGAGACTCAATTCTAGTTATGGTGTATTTATTTCAACCGTTCCAAATAAAGTATGCACTAGGCCATCCAAAAAAGTGATATCATAAATGCATTTAAAACCCTCTTGTGCTAACCATATAGATGTTTCTTTGAAGACAATATAGTATGATTTGAACAAGTATATATCAATGAGGCTCAAAAAATTCTATATCTAATTATAATACATGTTAAACCCTAGATTGAAAAATAGAAAGGAAAGGGGGAAAAAGGGAAAATTTATTTTTTTAAGGTTTTTGGGTGGTTGAAAATAATGAAAGACCAGTGCCTTTGGAGGGATATGGGGTCTCTACATCAATTACAAGTAGGGTCTAGGGTTTAATATGAGGTTATTTTGATGGCACGCAGAGGACTTTCCTTCAAGCATCACCTAGGGTTAGAAGGTTCCCTTCAAGGTTGGATGGGAGGATCAATCCATGAATAAGTATTTCCCGGTACTAGCAAGGTGAAGTCAAATGTTGGCCAAGCAAAAGGATATAAACTCAAGACGTACTACCTTAATGCATGAACAATAACTTCAATTATCAAAGGGGGAAGGTTAGACAACTTACCTTGAGAACCCTTCCAATATGAGAATTTCACCCTTATTTGAACTTGTAGTAGCCTTTTTCTTCCAACAAACCTTCAAGAGTGCTTATCTAGACCTTGAAAAATAGCTAAAAATTCACCAAGAAAATAAATATATACTTAAAGAACTATTTAATCTGAGTTTCTCATCAATCTCCAACCAACCTCCTTGATCCATGGAATGGTCCAAAAGTGGAAAAATGTCCTCAAAAGGGATGATGTGACCTCCACATGTGTGAGTTATCCAAGTGTTTAAGTCATCACAATAGACACATGTGGGATCATCTAAGAAAGTGATCCTCAAGTAAACATCAAGTGATGGTACCGCATCATCATAGGGTCCAAGTAACCATGTGTAGCCACCTCCATGATGTGTAATCAACCTCTCCAATCCATTAAATAGCCCGACATGTCGACCAAGGGGAGTGAGTAATGCATGAACATGCATGCAATGTCCAACTGAGAAAGGAGAAAACATGTGAGTGGTCCATGTGGCACATGTGATGACATGTAATCCCTGTCATGGATCTTAATGTGGCGACACATATCCCAATGTCATACATGGATCCTAATGAAAATGTCATAGATCCCAATGTTTGTATATATGGTCATATATGAGTACATGGATCCCAATGCAACATCATGAATCTCGACGCATGGTACATGTATCCCAATGCAAAATATCCACTTGAAGTAATGGGTCTAGCCTCTTAACAAGCCATTAATTGGTAGCACCTGGTGACATCTCTTAACACATCATAAAAAAAAGTGGGTTAGTTTTAAACTTGCCTAAGTCATAACATAAGGAACTATATTGACCCTTATACATGAATTAAGTCATAGGAAAACCCATATTTCCTAATTACCTAGGTGAAATATAGGAAATAATGAGTAATGATGATGAAAGGGAAGGGGGAATGCATTTATGTGGTGGCCATAAAAGTCTTAGACATGCAAAAGTATTTTTATTCATTCACATAGCTTTATTGAGCTAACATTTTTACACATAATTCACATAGGATTTTTATTCATAGACAAACCAGGGACTAGGCACATTAGCCTCATAGTGAGGGGGCATTACTCAATATTTATATTTGGTTTTGTACTTTACTTCTTCGCCTCTTAGCCTCAGTGTCTTTATTGATTCAATATTTAATTTGACCTTTGAGAAATCATACATGATCAAGATGTAATTTTTATATGGATATGAACAATGCTATCTATTCTAAGCGCCTAGTGGTATTGGTTAATGCAAGAAATTACACACTTCTAATAGAAAACATGTTCCCCAAGGTACTATGAGGTAAGTATTAAAACCATGTACTGTTATGAAATGAAACTAAACAATCATTAGGTGTTTACCACTTTACAACAAGCTAAGAAGTTCTATCATTGTGTTCAAATAAATATTGATACATGGAATGTCAAATGAAGAAAAATGGAACCATACCATACCATAGCACAATGCATCTATCATCTGAGGAGTGGGGATGAAAGTGAGATACACCAAAGCTAAGATAGCATGATCATGTATATGGTGGAGATCAAGAGAAAATCTGTCTGGATTTGGTGAAGATGAGCATGACACCTCATGCAAGAAAAAATATGAAACCCTTGCGATGGTATCCAAACATTTGTCATCCCTAAGGGGGTAACATCGCCAATGAAATCCATGGATATGTTCTCCCATGGTCTAGTAGGTGCAGGTAATGGATGGCATAAATGTTACTTCCTATAATTGGGTTTGTTGATACAAAAAAATATGCATTCCTCAATAAATCAAGATACATATTCTTCCATTCTAGGCCAATACGCATGGATCTGTAAGTTGATGATTATTTTCCCAACACCAAAATGCATTGAAACTTTGGAGGTGTGATCCTCTTTGATAAGTTGTAATATTTCTCTTTTCAAAACATGGATCTTATCTAACTTGTAGAGCAACCTATCCTAGAGATGGTAGTCAACCTTGCTACCACCTCCCTCTTCACAAACATGGCCTTGTGGTTATTGCAATACTCCTTAATTTCCTCATATTCTATTTTTTTCTCTTTTTTTCATAAAAAAAAGGGTCCATGTGCACAAGTGTTCCCAAATATATGATAATGGGTGTGGGTGGAATTAAAAGCATGTCTTCCAACTTATTATTATTACCCTTCTTATTTTAAGATAAGATGAAGTTTTTGTAAAAATCCCATCCACTTGCAGTGTCTTATTTGTTGAAGCTTTCTCTGGGCATGTAAATATTGTATTATATAGTGATTGGTGTGAATGATGGTTTAATTTGCCATCAAATAATAATTTTGTTTCTTAACAACTTGTACCAGAGCATATAGATCCTTGTCATATGTGGGTAGTTCAGGACTCCAAAATGAAACATTTTAGAATCATATCATATTGGCTTACCTCCTTGCACCAAGACCACTCCCATAGAATATTAAATTGCATTCATCTCCACTTCGAAGGGATTATGCAAGTTGGAAAATCCCATAACTATTGCTTGACTAATATTCCATTTTAGCTCTTCAAAATCATTATTCTAATCCTTTCCCCACTAGAAATAGTTGTCGATGGTTGTTATCACATGGAGTGGTGCAACCATAGCTAAAAATAATTCTATATACTTTTATAGGTATTGTATTGTTCCTAGAAATATCCTAACTTTAGTGGAATTGGTAGGATTTTTCCACTTGATGATGGCCTCCATTGTTGTAGGATCAATTTTAAGTTCCCCTCCATAAATCATGTGCTCAAGTACACCGAGGACTGTTGGGAAAATTCACATTCCTAAGGTTTTCCAATGATTGATGATTTTTTAGGGTCTCTAACACCTACATGAGATGTGATATATGCTCTCCCTAGGTATAATTAAAAATCAATATATCATCTAAGTACATGATAACACATGAATATAGAAATGGATGCAATACACCATTCATCAAATTCATAAAGGTAGTTGGTGCATTACATAAACCAAAATGAATTACCAATCATTCATATAAACCTTGCCTCATCTTGAAGGTATCCTCCCATGCATCTTATTATTTTAATCATACCTAGTAGTATCCTAATTTGAGATCAATCTTGGTGAATTACTTATAATGTTGCAGCTAATCTAGCAAACCATTGATCCTAGGTAGAGAGAACTGACTCTTGAGGGTAATATTATTTAAATATATATAGTTGATACACATCCTCCAAGTCCTATCCTTCTTTGGAATTGTGATGATAGGTGACCCAAAAGGTGAGGTACTTGGTCAAATGAATCCATGCTCCAACAATTAATGAAACTATTTATTCAGTTCACCTGCTTCCAAAATGGACTTTTGTACAACCCTATGTTGGTCAATGGAGAGTTAGGAAAGAATTGTGTCTTGTCCTCCACTTCCTTCTTAGGTGGTAACTTCTTTAGGCTCTTGGAAAAATTATCTACATGAATACAAAACCTTCTATAAATGGTGTTCATGCTATTTAGTACATCCCTCTAGATATGCAACCCTTTTCCTTTACCTTTAATTATTCATCTCCTTGTTTATTTCATATTAAGAGGAGAAACACAAACTTTGTACTTGATCTAGTTAGTTTATTGGACTGGTTAGCACTTACCAAATATATCTTGGATTTACATTTATGTGCATTGATGTTGAAGGAATTCCCATCCTTGATAAGGTGGTATTGGTGTGCTTTCCTCATGAAAAATTCATCCCTACATGTACACATTGTTTTACATGTAGGGGCTTCCAAACAATACACTACACACATCAAGTCATACTACATCTACCTCCACTTCATCAACATAGTTTGAACTTATAGAAAATTTGATCTTACATTGCTTTGTGACCCTAGGATTTACTTCCTTATTTATTGATCCCTATGGGTATAGGGGAGGATGGTCGTTAAATTCCAATCCAAGCTTACTCACCAAATCCTCTACTATGAGGTTAGCATGCAAATAAAAACCAAATAGAGCATCCACCTTTGTCTTATTGGATTTGATGTTGATATGGAATATTTTAGTCATCACCCTCTCTTCCTTGAGACGGAGGATAATTAGGTTCACCTCGTTTTTAATTGTAGTGCATACAATATTTTTCATTTACATTTGATTTTCTCTCTATTCAATTGCCTAAATCCATAGCTAGAATGTTCTTCTTCTTGGTTTCCTCCTTGTGCTTCTTTGGATTCAGCTCAATATGTAGCTTCCAACACTTATCTTTGTTGTGAACATCGATGTTACAATGGTTATAATGGTTGCTTGAATCCTTGCATTAATGTGTAGTGGTTGTTGTCTTCTTATCCTTTCCTTTCCACTTATTCTTTCCCTCATTGGAAGTGCCTTGGTGGTCTATCTAATTGGAATGATTTGGTTATCCTTTCTTCTTGTCCATATCTAGATATCATACTTTCCACAAGCCTCATTGATGGTCCTAGGTTTAAATAACATCACTTTCCTCCTTAAATGATTGTGGAGACCACCTAGATACTTAAGGAGTACATTCAAGTTCTTGGGAGATATTCCCAACATAATGGCTTGTTTTTTGAACTAAATGGTGTATTATTGTATACTATACCCTTGCTTAAACCATAAGTAAAATTGGGACTTAATGAGGGTTTTAAATACCTCCCACTTAGTTACTAGGGGATCACCCTCCAACCTAAGCATCACTACATGGTTTTCCCACCAAGTTTGGGAATGGCCCTCTTATTTGGAAAAATCATACCTTTTTCTCTTTTCCTATTTAATGAACATTAAAATAGAATTAAAACTATTGTAACCATTTATTCAACTTAACAACATCAATATCACCTTGATATTGTTTGATGCCCACTTTTTCTTCCAATTTGAACAAATATTAGGAAGACGTAGTGCTAGAACTTAGTCTCTATTTCCATGGATCCTTTTATGGTTCTTCTTTGTCTTTGAGTTTCCCATTAGAGCCAACTTCTTGGTTAGAGATACCAAACTCCCCAAAATGCTTAAACTTTCACTTTAGAGATCCCATGAGGATCATCATGTTGCGACAAATGTTAGAGACTTGTTCTTCCAATTTAAAAAATCTATTCTCTAATTCATCCATTGGATTGTTCCTATACTCATTTTCCATGGTTACAATTCAAGAATTCTTTCTTTAATTCAATTTTTGGATCCTACAATTTTCCACAAAAAACTAAAGAAAATTGCTATGATACCAAATTCCAATATGATCTATAAAATACCATGTATATTCCACTAGAACAACTCATCACAAGAGATCTTACAAGTTTAAGAAAATATCTCTATTATGTAGCGATTACTTAATATTACAAGCATAATTCTCAAATTATTAGAATAAACTGAGAACGAAATAAAAGGACATAAAAAATAAACACCACACCATCCACACAATGAACACAAGATATACCTTGGGAAACTCAATATGGGAAAACCTAGAGAGAAGGTGAGGACTATGTCTTGCTCTTTTCTTATAAAGTATGAAATGTAAATAGAAAGAAAGATGAACTCACTATAGAGTTTCCATAGACACTATGGCATGCATGGCTACTATAGGGCCTTCTAATTCCTCTATTTTTCTCACAATATCCCATTGCTTTGCTTTTCTCAACTATGGAATAGTAAATCAATACAACAATAATGGAACTAATTCCTTTTCTTCTGGCCTAGTATTTAACATGTCCTGATACTATCTAGGGTTATGGTTAGGGTTTTTGCGTGCTTTAACTCTCTATTATAATTAGGGTTTTTGACCCTCTAGAATCTTCTTGGAATTACACATGTGATTAGCTCCACAATTATGAGTAGTGGGAGCTAACATGGAATCCACTTGGTGCCATAGTGGTAAAAAACATAGGTCAACTTGTGGGGCATAAGTTCCTCACACAAACTCCAATTGAGGTGATATTTGTACTCTTGGAAATATATTGATGTGAAAAACAATTTCAAAGGGATATAAACTTTGTTTGCAAAGTTTTGATCCTTGAAATGGTCATTTAATGCCACAAATATAACCAAAATAGGATTTATCCCTAAAATGGGCCCTAAGAGTCAATAGCTCGATTTTTTCCACTCATAAGGTACCAAAATAGATTACAAATTATATAGTGATCCATTTCATATCAATGTAAGATGTACAATTATGGTATTTTCCTTTGATATATTTTGTGTATGATAATATGTAATGATTATATATTGATTCACATGGTTTATATGGATGCATATAGTCACATATGGAGTAATGGACGAATCAAGGTGAATAGGCTCTTATGACTAATGGACTCTTACATTATTATGAATGAATGGATATTTTTAGCTATTATATACTAACGGATTCTTATGGAGTAAGGGTCTTATGAAATGTGGATGAATCTATTTTTATGGATTATGGTCGCATACAATTGAATATGTCTAATGGTTTAATGGTTTAATATGCTTCATGTTGTGATATGGACTTGTTACAGATGAAATTATGGATGAAAAACAATGTTTGGATTTGTTTAAGTTTAGATATTTTGTAGGTATACAATCTATAGCCATCATATGGAGACAAAAATCCCTAGCTAAGGCAAGGACATGCTTCATAAGAAGGGTTGATACAATGATAAAGGTTAGACAATAGGTCCTAAAAAGGTTAGATTTCAATTAAAAATTAAGATGGTTGGATCTTTGAGATACTACTAAAGATGACCTACAAGACTTGCATAAGAAGAGAATATGAACACTCAAAGTAAGAAGGTTTGAGATTTTAGGTAAGGCTAAACTAGACGACATACAGTGTTTAATTTTGAAAGAAATTGTCCACTCAATTTTAAGGGTTAATACTTCAAGAAACTGTTAGAAATGACATTAAGAATGCAAGTCAGGAATGACGTTTTTGGAAAGCTACCAAGTAGACATTATCTTAGCAAAAGGGACATCCACTTAGAGTTAGGTGTTTGAACATTGCAATGACATAAATAAATTTAAGCATCAAATAAAGTGAGGTTGAGACCCAAAAGGGCTCCATAGATGCCTTTTTTATATAGAATATGTCGTGGATGCATTTGATATGATATATGTATGTTTATATTTTATACATGTTTGTCCTTTGATATTTTCGTATTAATCATTTGAATTTCCTTGTTACCACTATGATGGTGACCCAATCAAGGAAAATAAGTGGATATTATAGAGAAGAGTAGAAATGAGCATTTGTATTTTATCTTTTTCAACACTTATGAGAACATTTTCATCCCACTTTTCCATTTGGACAAAGAACATATCCTACTATAGAACATGTTTCTTGGAAGAGAACATAGATCATTATAAAATTTTAAGACAACCCCCTTGACATCCATAACAATAGTTGATGTTATCAAGGAATGTTTTCAGAGAGGACATCATATCAGAAGACACCAACATTATATAGGATAAAGGACAATGGGGGTCACCCTAGTAGTGACAAATACCATGTGATTGAATACAGGGGGTATTTACTTTTCCCAATACATATTTTGGTAATGTTATCACACAGATTGTAGTTTGGGAAATTCCCAACCCAAACCAAAAATGTGTGACAACTGTGGGAGTATTTACCCAATGTCACCTTAGATAAACACTCCCCTCACTTTAGTGATGATAAAATCACCATAGGGGGGAAATCCTGAGTGACCTTAGGGGGATTGCAATGGAAAGTGAAAAGAGATGAAGGATGTCCCTATATTTCAAGGTCAAGAGTGGAAATGAGGCTTAAGAAATAGTCTTGTGAGAACGTAGATTATTTCCAAAGGTGATGTACTTGCAAAACAATGTTAGCCCTGCCTGGAACAAGACAATATATAGTAAATGAAGCCTCAAAATCTAGGATTCAACAAGAAAACTTGTTGTCCAAAATTGAAGTAGTATGGAAATATATATATCAACAATAAATGATAATAAGAGCTGAAAATTGTACCATCAAAATCAAGTGCAAGATGTTGGAAACAAAGCTAGCAATGAGTAGATGAATTCCCAATGATTAAAGAAAGACTTTGATAGAAACTAGAGGGATGTTAGTTAGTGTTATCAGAAAGTATTTTAACAGCCTTATGGATGTAGCAAAAATTTTCTACCACTAAAATAAACCAAAAATTCACCCAAACAATATCATTTAACTAGTATATTAATTATGGCAGCTTGCAAGTAAATTTTAAATGTGGCCCTTTTTATATATGCACGCGGTCATATGGTGGACCATGTGCCCTTGGCCTTGGCGGTTAGGGGCTAAGGTGCGTAACCATCCTATAGTTCACACCGGTTGTGCAGTTGCACTTGGTGCTAGGTTTTTACACATATATGCACGTGGGGGCTAGGTTGAGGAGCAAGAGGTACATTTTGGTGATCCAGAGACAACAAGTTTGAAGGGGAACTTCCAGGAAGCCTATCTTCTTCAATTTTTGGCCAAACGAGGTGCCGAAAAAGCCCAACTAGGGGCTTTTGGATGTTCTGAAGCCATTGGAGCCATCTATTTGGCATTTTGAGCATTGTAAAGCACATATTTTAGCACTTTGAGCAAATAATACAAAAGATCCATTGGAATCTAGACCAGGAGATGTAGCCCAAGAGAGGGGTGAACTCCTTTATCATTTGTTGTGTTATGTGTTTTTTGTTCACTGTCATTTGCTGTTGTTTATATGCATCTTGAATGTGTAATTTCTATAAAATTTGTGTTTGCAAAATTGATCCATTTGCATTTAAACACATGAATTAAAACTTGCAAATATTTTCAAGAATACAAGTCTTTATCATTTTCAGATCAAGTTGGTATCAGAGCATAGGTTTTTGAAGACTTGATTATTTGCAAGTGTTTTGTTTTCTGATGCTCACAAGGTTGAAACTCACAAGAGGAGAAGGTCAACTTGTAGAGCCAAGTTCTCATCCTTCAAGAAGAAAGATTATATCATCACCGCAAGCTTCAAGGAGGCATTCACCAAGTATGGCTCATGAAGAGAGTCATGAACATATTCCTACAGAAGATGAAGATCTCAGAAAGGCTTTCATGGAAATGAGAGAAATGATGAAACTCTTGATGGAAGAAAGGAATAAAAGGTTGCAAGGTGAAGGCTCCAACCCTTCAAAGCACAAGGGATACAGTGGTGATAAAACTCCAAATGGAAATGGAGAGAATGGTGCTTCTCCACCACCCTCACCTCCATCTTCTTCTTCTTCTTCTACCAGTTCAAGACTTGTTCCAAATTCTCCAAAAGGACATGGTAAAAATCCTTCACAAATTCCTTTGTTAAAGCTTGATATTAAATTCGAATTGCCAATGTACAATGGAGAGGTAAATGCTGAGAAATTAGATAATTGGATTCGCCAGATTGAGGTGTATTGTAGGATACAAAAAATTCAAGATGATGAAACTAAGATTCAACTTGCTTCTTTAAGATTGGATAGTGCAGCACTCATTTGGTGGGAAGCCAAGACTCAAGAGGACATGAAGAAACATGGTAAAATTTTAACCTCTTGGAATGATTTTATTGTTGCAATTAAAAAACAATTTACCCATTGGCATATATGCAAAAAGCTACTACGGATTGGCAAAATTTTAGACAAGCTAAAGGACAAAATGTGCAAAGATTTACTTAAAAATTTAGGAGAAGAGATTTGGTTTTGGGAGTAGATTTGTCTTCTCAAGAAACTTTACTCAAATACATTGGAGCTTTACATAGTTATTTGAGACATACAATACTCATGTTTAATCCTTCAAATTTAGATGAAGTTTGTGTTCAGGCCACTCATTTGGAAGCAAGAGGAAGGAATGAAACTCATGAGGGTAACAAGAAGCCTTTCAGTCATGGAGACAAAGGAAAGAGGAAGTTCAAGGGAAATGGAAAAAAGAATGCTACTGTTAAGAAAGAGGGAGAAAAATTTACATGCAAACATTGTTCAAAATATGGCCATGATGAAGACCATTGTTGGAAACTTCATCCTGAAAGAAGACCCAAAAACTTTGGCAACAAAGGGAAGTCAAAGACTGCTGCAACCATACAACATGATTTAGGTTCTGATTCGGGTGATGAAACAAAGATTACAACCATCGGTTATCAAGGTAATGGTTCTATTGCAAGTACTAGTTCTTCAAGTAACAATAATCTCAATGTAACTCGACAAGAAAAAGAAAGAATCAAACTTTTTCACATAAGGGTTGTTTCAAAGCATACCAAAATAGATACTCTATTTGATACTGGATCTCAAGCAAACCTTATATCTAAAGACACTGTTAAGAAATTAAAATTGGAAACAATTCCACATCCTAAACCATAACCTCTTGGTTGGATATGTGATAATGCTAAATTACAGGTGATAAGAAGGTGTAAACTTGGGTTTGCTATCACTGCAAATTTTATTGATGAGGTAGAGCTTGATGTTATTCCTTTGGATATTTGTGGTATTGTGTTGGGAAGCGCATATTTATATGATAGAAAAGCAATCTTTCATCGTCATGAGAATAAGTATCACTTGTTTAAAAATGGAGTTGAGTACATTGTTAGAGCCCATACAAAGAAGATGAATTTATCACTTGTAAATGCGAGACAAAAGAAGAGATTAGTCAATGCTAGAAAGAATTTTGTTCTCTTAATGATTAAACCCAAAGATGATATTGAAAATGAAGTTTTCCAAGGTTGTGATGCAAAGTTGAAATCTGATCTATATGAGGTTGTTAATCAATATGATGAGATGTTTCAGGAACCAAAGGGATTACCTCCAAAAAGGGGTATCCAACATGAAATTCAATTGCAGCAAGATTATCGTCTTCCAAACATTGGTATGTACAAGATGTTAGTCATGGAGAATGCTGAAATCAAAAAACAAATCCAAGAGTTGCTTGACAAAGGGGTCATCATGCCAAGCACATCACCATGTGGATATCCAATTGTGTTAGTGCCAAAGAAAGATGGTACCTGGCGTATGTGTGTTGATTTCAGGGCTTTGAACAAGATTACGGTAAAGAATCGCTATCCTCTTCCTAGAATCGATGATTTGCTTGATCAATTAAAAGATGCTAAGTATTTTACTAAGTTGGATTTGAGAAGTGGATATCATCAGATCAGGATTGCCGAAGGAGACACATGGAAGACAACTTTCAAAACAAAGCAAGGTTTGTTTGAGTGGATGGTAATGCCTTTTGGACTTTGCAATGCACCGACTACTTTCATGAGAGTTATGAATGATGTCTTAAGGCCTTTTATTGATGATTGTGTTATTGTCTACTTGGATGAAATTTTGATCTTTAGCAAATCTCATGAAGAGCATGTTAAGCATGTGAAGCAAGTCTTGGAAGTTTTGAAAAAGGAAAAGTTGTTTTTGAAGATGTCCAAATGTGAGTTTGGAAAAACTTCACTTATTTACTTGGGGAATATTGTTGGTGGAGGTGAATTAAAAATTGATTCCTCCAAGGTCAAAGTCATATTGGAATGGCCCAAGCCCAACAATGTGACGGAGGTAAGAAGTTTTTTGGGAGCATCCAAATATTGGAGAAAGTTTATTGCTAACTTTTCTTCCATTGCAGCTCCATTACATGCAGTGACAAGTGTCAAGCAATTTTTTCAATGGGGAGGCAAGCAACAAAAGGCTTTTGATACTTTGAAAGAGAAGACCAGTTCAACGCTAGTTCTTTCACTTCCGAATTTGAGACAACCTTTTGAAATCCAAACTGATGCAAGCAATTATGCAATGGGAGCAGTCTTGTTACAACATGGTAAGCCCATTTGTTTTCATTCTGAAAATTTTAATGGTGCCGATATTAACTATCCTACTTATGATAAGGAGTTGTATGCATTGGTGCAAAGTGTGAAAAAATGGAAACATTATTTGTTGGGGAAAGAAACCATTGTCCACACAGATCATCAACCACTGCAATACTTACAATCACAAACAAAGCTACAAAAAGCAAGGCACTTCAGATGGATGGGTTTTCTACAGCAATTCCACTGAGTCATAAGGTATAAGAAGGGAATTTATAACAAAGTTTTTGATATGCTTTCAAGGCCTATTATTAGTGCTTCAATTATTCTTAAGCATAGTCCTAACATGCATGAGAGTTATGTTGAGCAATATGCTTTAGATGCTGATTTTAAAGAAGTATATGAGACTTTGTGTCATTCTAACCATATTGAGGAATTGGATTACCATGTGCATGATAATCTTTTGTATCATCTTGACAAGCTATGTATTCCATAGGGTGAAAGAATCAACATAATAAGAGAAGCCCATTATTCTCTTATTGTTGGTCACTTTGGTGTAGGCAAGACGGTGGCTAATTTGCAAAGGTACTGCTATTGGCCTAAAATGAATGAAAGTGTTTCAAGATATGTTCGAGGATGTTCGTTATGTGCCACAAGCAAACCTAGCAATCGAAAGTTGGGTTTGTATACTCCACTTCCGGTTCCTTCTCGTCCTTGGGAAAGTATTTCTACGGACTTTGTAGGAGGTTTACCTATGCCTAAATGAAATCATGATTATCTTTATGTTGTGGTTGATTGATTTAGCAAAATGCGTATTTTGATGCCTTGTAAGAAGCAGGTTACAGCTGAGAAAATGACACAAATGTTCTTTCAAAATGTTTGGGTACATTTTGGATTGCCTAAATCCATTATTTATGATCGAGATTCTCGATTTATTGGAAGCTTTTGGTCGAGTTTATGGGCACTCATGGACACCAAACTGAAAAAGAGCACAACTTTTCATCCACAAACCGATGGTCAGACAGAAGTGGTAAATAGAATAGTGGTGCACCTTCTTTGTGGTTATTGCAGCAAGCATCCTAAACTTTGGGATGAGCATTTACACTACATTCAACATGCTTACAATCGAGCTAAGCACTCTTCAACTCAAACATCACCATTTGAAGCATGTTTTGGCTATTTGCCCAAATCTCCTTTAGATGTTATCTTTGGGAAAGATATTGCTATTGATGGTCAATATGACATTGATAGGGCAGAAAAGTTCATTGAACAAATTCAGTCGATACATCAAATGGTACAAGAGCAGTTGGAAAAGAGTCAAGCCAAGTACAAGACAAGACATGATAAGCATCATGTTGATCACAGTTTCCAAGTTGGAGATGAAGTTTGGTTTTACATTAGTAAGGAGAGGCTTAAAGGAGAAGGTAAAAAACTGAAACCAATTCGATATGGTCCTTTTAAGATTCTTGACAAGATTGGTAACAATGCCTTCCATTTATATTTGCCTCCTTATATGCAAATGTATGCAGTTGTTAATGTTGAGAATTTGAAATTGTATGAGCCTCCTTTGATTGATGATCAAGGAGAACACATTCAGATTCTTTCTATAGATGATTTATCCCCAGAATACCTTATAGAACTACATGAAGACACAATCCTTGACAGGAGAATGAGAACTTCAAAACAAGGAAAAGTGGAATATCTTCGATTTGGTCTTAAAGGCACAAATCCAAGCAAAGCCAAGTGGATTGAGGTTGGAAAGGTGAGGGAACTATACCCTCATCTTCAAATAGACTGAAAATAGTCTTTTGGAGGTCCAAAAGCTTTCCAATGGGGAGGTGTGATCCAGGGGATCAAATTTTGCCTAAAATTAAAAGTGATTGGAATCGCTTCAAATCAAATGGGAGCATAGGCCTCATCGTCACGAACCCAACGCAACTCATTTGGGTTCAAACAGATGTCGGATGAGAGAGATATCGCGTTTTGTTCAAAATGACAAACAGTAAAAAAAAATGTGTTGACTGTATAGTTCGTATGGATGCCGACGTGGCAGACCATACGACACGTGGCAGAGCCGTATGACACATGGCAGGGTCGTATGACATGTGGCAGGTGTTGGTTGGTAGGATTGTGGATGAGTTGGCATATGACGTGTCATTGGTGGCGAATGAAATGCTGACATGTGGCCCACTCAGTGGCCGCCATGTGTCACCCTGGCGTTGGTTTAAAATTTATGTTGTTGGCCGGATTTGACCCCATGACCTCCGGGCAGGGGTAACGCTTTGGGAAGGGTCACCCAACCGGTGCACCCACAAGTGTTTCTTATTATATATATATGTGAAACAATATATATAAATTGCAATAGTTTTTGTATGGGGCACGGTCCGGCTGGGGCTCAGCCCCTAGCCCCTGGTCATATGTGTTACAATAGAACCACTGGTGTGCACCTCTGACCCGTTACCATATGGTTTTTAAATGTGGCCCTTTTTATATATGCATGCGGTCATATGGTGGACCATGTGCCCTCGACCTTGGCGGTTAGGGGCTAAGGCGTGTAACCCTCCTACAGTTCGCACCGGTTGTGCGGTTGCGCCTGGTGCTGGGTTTTTACACATATATGCATGTGGGGGCTAGTTTGAGGAGCAAGAGGTGCATTTTGGCAATCCGAAGACAACAAGTTCGAAGGAGAACTTCCAGGAAGCCTATCTTCTTCAATTTTTGGCCAAACCAGGTGCCGAAAAAGCCCAGCTAGGGGTTTTTGGACAGTTTGAAGCCATTGGAGCCATCTATTTGGCATTTTGAGCATTGTAAAGCACATATTTTAGCACTTTGAGAAAATAATAAAAAAGATCCATTGGAAGTTGGACTAGGAGATGTAGCCCAAGAGAGGGGTGAACTCCTTTATCATTTGTTGTGTTATGTGTTTTCTATTCACTGTTATTTGTTGTTGTTTATATGCATCTTGAATGTGTAATTTCTATAAAAGTCGTGTTTGCAAAATTGATCCATTTGCATTTAAACACATGAATTAAAACTTGCAAATATTTTCAAGAATACAAGTCTTTATCATTTTCAGATCAGTTAGTTAGTGTTATCAGAAAGTATTTTAATAGCCTTATAGATGTAGCAAACATTTTCTACCACATCAAATTCTATCCACTAAAATAAACCAAAAATTCACCCAAACAATATCATTTAACTAGTATATTAATTATGGCATCTTGCAAGTAAATTTTAGCGGTAGAAAAGTGAGCAAAGAGTGAAGTAAGGATGAGTTTTTTGTAGCCCTATTGTATGTAGCATAAATTTTATTAAAACAATGAGATCACTTGGATAAACTAGATTCTCTTAGGGCACAATAAATCTTGAAGCATGAAGAATTAAATTCAACTTGAGCAATTGCAATATCTCAAGAAATCACATATACCAATGCATGAATATTCAATCTCCAATGCTAGTAGATTAATGCCTTATATATTGGGTTATGGGGTCTCTTTTTTATAATATAGAGTTTATTAATTCTATAGGCGTGTAATCATTTTTACTCCCTAGAGAAAACAAGCCTTATCAAGGTAAATCCACAAGAGTGTAAGCCTTTTTACTCCCCAGAGAAAACAAACCYTAGCAAGGTAAATCTGCAAGGGTGTAAGCCCTTTTATTCCTTGTAGAAACCTTTGAAAAATAGATTTTTTCAATGAAAACTAAGTATATATTTATGGAGGGTGTATTCCCTTATACTCCTCCAAGGATTTTGACAAATTATCCCTAAAGCAGGAAGAACCAATACAATTATACAGAAATTCCTTACCAATTCCAAGAGATAGCATGAAAATCCCTTCTTTGTCAAGAATATTCCACCACATTACCAAGAAACAAGCATCCAAGAGATATATCCCATCCTTTTCCTACAATAGACAAGTAAAAGCATCCACACTTGCACCAAAGAGAGATAGAGCGAATTTTCCAAGTAGGGTGAAAAAATTCAGCCAAGAGAGTATGTAATTCCAAAAAACATGATGATAAAATACATTTATTTATATGAGGTCATCTAACCCTAATTTTTCCACTTTACAAGTAAATAAAAAAATATAAAGAGGGTTTACCCTATAATTTTTCTTTATAGTTTGCAAAAATGAAATAAAATTAAATTAAAATCCCCTAAGGGGTGACGTCATGCCCTAAAGGGTGATGTTAGGCCTCCAAGAGAGACGTTGAGCCTCTAGGTGAAAGTTGTTGGGCCTCCAAAGGCCATGTGTCACATTTTCATGTGTTAGAGTGATTGGAAATGCATCTCTCTCCATAAAATCACATCCCCATCATAATCATCAAATCCCATCAAGAAAGGTGACATCAATGGCTAGGGTATGACGTCCTAGGCCTCCCAAGAAAAACGTTCAGGTGCAAGGGGCCACAATGTGATCATATCATGTTTCTAAAAAACCTACAAAAGAAATTTTCATATTCTCAAGTGTGCAATGAGTGGGGGCACATCATCCAACCTGTGGGCTTCAAGCCCCTATGAAGGTCCTAGCGACCTAGTTCCTCCATGGAAAATAATTCACCTGGAAAGGTTCTGTTAAGACAAAAAAGTATGCCTTCCAGGGGTCCACAAGTCACATGTATCATGCCAAGTAATCCATATTTAATAAAATAACCACCCAAACATGTGCATCGAATCCCCCCTTTTCAAAACAAACAAATTCTCAAAGACCTTATACTACTTGCAAAATTTAAGTATGGGAGGGTTTTCATGGTGCCCTATTGGGTAAGTCAATTCCCAAGCCAAAGAGTGTTTCACAAGAAGACCCTCTCTAAGTCATGTAAAAGAGTATGAGGTGGATGGGAGCATGAATTTTGGGTATGGGGTTTCTTGACATACAAGGGATCATATTGTCTCATTTATGGGTGCCTTTGTAGAGGGTTTGTTGCATCCTCATTTGCAATGCAACCTTTTTCCAAGACCTCAATTTGCCATTAATTTATTATGGTCCAAAGCATTGAGTGCTATGTCCAATGGAAATTAAAGAGCATCACAATGCCACTTGAAGCTAAGAACACAAAGAGTTTCATGTTCAAGGAAAGTAAAAGAAGTCACAAAATGCATTCTAATCCAAATGGATATCGATGGCCACCCACCTATTCCACTGGCTCATAATAAAGTTTTCCACCTTGAAATTGTTTTGGTAGTTTTTCAGGTCCCAAACTTCTGGGGCCATTTTGAAGCCCTAAATGAAATTTTTGGGGGATTTAGGGCCCAAGCAATAACCTAAGGCACTAGCTTGGTCTAGTAGAAAATCAATCTTCTCAGTTATACCTTTCCAACGATGTATCGAGTGCCCCAAATGGAGATCGTATGCAAAAGTTACGCCCCTGGGAAGTTGACGTATCAACTACCCCCATCGTGGCCTGCAAACCTTTTGGCATTTCATCTTCTGGGGTTAGGGTTTTGGATTTTCCTTATGTTAAAAAGGACTTTGGAGCCTCATTGTAACAATCATCTTCTTGCAAATGCAAGTATTTGTCACATATCTTCTCAGAGATAAGGTGCAACCATTCTAGCGAGTCTTTCACTCTATATTTTTATAGTCTTTGCACATTTCTTTCATTAATACAAATCATGTATTACTATATTTCTTTGTTTCTGGAAATATTTATGTGTATTTAATTTTAATATCTATGCTTTCATTTTGTTCTAAAAAATAATCTGGATCAGTGGTATCAGAGAAGGTTGCTCTTAATTGTTTTTTAGTGCATGTCCCCAATGAGGTCTGAGTATACCAAGTTGGGTATCAATCTTGTCTCTCTTGAGGAAAATCTCTCTCGTATGCCCAAGAAACCCTCCATGGAGGAAGAAAAGAAAAATGACAGAGCATAAGATTGCATTAATTTGTTGCTTGAGAAAGCTCTTACGCGACAGAGGGATGAAATGAAGGAGAATTTTTTCCACATCCTTCAGGGCCTGCCAATAACAACATGGACGTATTCATCAAGTGACCACTTTGGAAGAACCTCTCCTTTCAATGTGACGAGGTACAAATATGATCTCCAATTTTTGGATATCCCTCTGCACCGTGTCATTAATTTATCAACCCGTGGTTCAGTATACTTGTGAGGCACTCTATGTAGTTTACATAGAAAAGAGAACTCGTGCCAATGTAGTAAGTCGAATGTAAACTATGTATAGGAAAGGAACAAATCACAATACTTTGACACTTCACCCTGATGGTGGTATCTCTCGGGTTTAAGTTTCTTAAATATCATAACCCTGTCCCCTCATATGTTCACCTAGCAAAGTTAAAAGTACCGTGGCTTTTTAACATATATATATTTGTTCAAAGGAAGATATCAAACCTATTTTGTTCATAAATCATTATTAAGCTAATACAACAAGATCAGATTTAGCAATTTCAACAATTCCCCATTCATAATCCTGTGAATGACATTAAAACATGGTGGTAGCTAGAACATATGTATACCTAGATTAAACATAGAACGTTAGAATAGACAAGGAATCATAGCATAATCGATGGGTTGTAATATATTAGTTCTAATAGTTATTAATTGTCATTCTCCAACAAATTTCAGGGGCCATTGTGCAACATACATCTATTCTTTAGTATACACTTCACTAAAACAAAAAAGACATATACTAACAATCATATATATATGCTTAAGAAAAAATAACTATGAACAAAAAATTAAATACCACAAAGCCATACCTGTGAGTGGGCCCTAGCTCATAGGAAGACCTGTGCTTACACTCCACTAAATTACTAGTAAAAGATCATATTGACACTCCAAACATGAACAATGGTCGTGTATTGAAATAAGAATGGACAAAATATGGTAAATGAGCTCTTGAATCTCACATTGTCATCATTTTAGCCACACTGTCATCTTATTTTCGTCCTTGTGGACGCTAGCATACTAATATATATACAATGTGGGGGAATCTAGTTGCTCAAAATATGGAGTGACCAACTCCTATTATATTTCAAATTATCTTAAACAAACTAAAATTATATTGTTCACTTATTCTCCCAAGTACACACTATTACACATCAGCCGATAAAATATTAATTCCCTCCCAGATTCCACGGGTCCTTGGATGAATTAGTTAAATTATTTTATGCAAGTGTGTCATATCCTATCCTGGGAATTAGCACGTGATGAGAGATGGAACTTTGTGGCTTGTACGCATATGCTGAAGGTGTTTGCCTTAATTCCATTTTCTGATATATTTTTGTGTTGATTGGTGGAACATTGCTGAAGGTATAAATTTTATTTATGATATATCTTTTATGCTGAGTATACTGATTTGTATTAGTTCCCTTATTCCTGATATATTTCCGTGCCTTGTGTTGGTGGGTCTCAAATCCCTAGTTCAACAGTAGGAACCAAACCCGCCACTGAGGCCCAATTAGACTCTGCAGCGGTTGGAATGGAATGGTTCTCCAGATCTTGCGATCTGGCCAATTAATCGATGGGCTTTAATGTTTCCTTGTGAAGTCTCTTCCTTCTGTTTAGACAATATCTTTTGTATTTTTCTCTTGGACAAGATCGATGTGAGGTGTAAGCCGGTATAAACCAACTTGGCAAAAAAACAAAATTAAGTTCTAACTATTGGGGAAGAGGCTGAGCTTTGGATAACTCGCTACTCAAACACGCAGATGAAAATTATATACCACATGCCTAGTACTAATACGTTAACCATGTGAGCATCTAATTAATGTCTGAGATTACTAATTACCAGAAAGAAAACACATATGTGATAAGATAATGGTAAGCAAAGTAATTCATCTACCATAATCATTTATCGCATAATCACACAATGATTCATCATCTTCATCATTAAAGAAAAGAACAACAAAGCATTGCACTAGATAACTTGACAATAAATTGGACAACTCTTACTTGTTACATCTATTCACGAAACGATATAGGAAATAGTTCTTCTCTGCATCCATTCACACATGCATTTCATGAAAATAACTATGCCTTTGGTCTAGAAGGACTTCTCAATTCATAGCAGCTTCGAAATAATTCTTAACAACCAAAAAGAAAGAGTTCTTTCAACAATCATCGACCCCTTGATAATTGGTCGATGTCTTTATTTACAATATAAATTTTAACTGAAATTAATGGCTAAGTGCAGTTTAAGAAAAACATAATTCGCCACGTGGAGTCCTATACTAACAGCCACGTGGAGTCCTATACTAACAGTTTCTTTAACAGTAAGCCTGATATATCTCTTGAAAAGGATGATTTCTCTCGTACTCAAACCAACTGACAAAAATATCTTCGCAATTTTGGGCCCATGGAAATTTGTGTTGTTCCATCGGAGCCGCATATATTCCTCTAATGTCCATCGCATGCATCTAGTACTTCACTAGACTGGAGTTCAACTGTTGTAGCATGGTTCGATCTCTGATTGGATTCTCTATGACTCGTCACACTTTCCCTGGCCTTGCATCGATCATATTTGTGAGCTCTTCGGTGCATAGCGAACCTTTTTTGGCATGTGAATCAACTACGTCGCTTAGGTCGACGAAGTTGTCGAGGGTGCCGAACTCGGAGAGTCCGATATCCTAAATTAATTTGYTGATTTTGCTTCGACGTTTCTTTCGAGTTCCTCAGTGAGGTCACAGAGAAAAATTTGTTCGGTAGTTGGGAGGATCTTTCTTGCAATCAGGGTTGAGGTAGTTTAGAAATTACTTATCAGGCAATGCATAGTAAKATGTAGACAAAAACATAATAAACCGATGAGTACCTCTAGAGCTCGTTAGTCTCAATTGTTTAATACTTACATGATCCCAATTGTCCTTTTGAATGACCTGTAATGTCCTTATCCACACCGCCGCTCCTCTTCAATTTGAATGAGTTACATCTGCACGCCATAGCGTGGCAAGTCAAGTACGGGATATATGAGCATCGAAACCGTCACAATGGTCGATTGACCCTTAGGGTTGGGAAAGGATGCCAGAACCAAACGTGTGTCAAAAGTACGTGTACATTCCTGAAAGGTCGAGTACCATAATAAGGAAGTCATTAAATAACCCAGGTCAAGGCAAGTTGTTCCTCTGGAAGCCATATCAACAAGTGTGTTAAATATCATTCGCTAATAATGGAAGCTGTGGAGATTAAATATATTGGACTGATCGTACCGTATATTCCCTGCAACTTCAATTGGAGACGTTTCATGCGTTCTGGATTGCATCCGTCAAGTAGCTGTGACGTGTTAAATCTTCAAGACATCCTGTCATGAGGCATGAGTGTTGTTTGGCACATTCTATTTTTCTTCTTCATTCTTCTATAAATTCTAGAGGCTCTGTGGGGATTTTACGCATCAGTTGAGTTCATTCATTGGTAGCACTGGTCTTGCGAGTTCAATTCTAGAAAAACTCTGTGTTGTGGTCTTCTATTCATCCGCAAATGTCTAAGATAATACATCATCGCACTATGGGATCCCATTTAAACCAGGGACATGGTTTGTGAGGTAGCCAGAGCACCATATCTGAGCCCCAATGTGCCTGGGACTCTTTCTTATTAGTATCGAGTGTCCCTAAAGATTCAATAGGAGGTACCTACTTTTGCTTGAAAATGGTGTCAGTGTCTCAAGTGGAGGTGGAAGTAGAGAAAAATACATCTGAAGGACATATTTTGGAGGCCATGTCCTCTCAGAAGAAGACACTTTGGAGGAGGGGAAGCCCTAGAAAAATAAGAAAATAGGAGGAGAAAGACACCCCCTAACTGAGCTGAGTGCACACCTAGCCACTAAGGAGTTTACAATGCACACTACCTGGCTAAAGCCTGCCGGGACTACCACTCGAGGAAGCGGGAGACGAAAGGGAAGGGAAAAGACGTCGGGTTCTTCCATTGGGAGTCCCATCCAACAACTAGAGCAGGCCCAACTCACCATAGCCAAACTTTATCAAGAAAATAGAGAATTGCAGAGTCAGTTGGCAGCGAAGAAACATGAGGTATTGGTACTGTAGGGTCGTGAAGGAAGCACAAATTGGCTCAAGAGACAACTTTAGGAAGCACAAAATATGATTGTGCAGCTGTGCGAAATGTAGAGGATGATAGGGAAAGAAAAATGAGAACACTACAAGGCACGAGGAGTAGTCCGGGAGAAGGTTCCTGTGCAGGAGATACATGATGGGCGAACTCTTGTTTTGCACTCTCCGAAGTGACGTTAGATAGTTTTCTCTGTTTGTTTTGAGTTATTTCACTTTCTCAATGTAACCAGGCCGGTAGTCAAGGCATCAATGGTGTTTATTTGTATGTAACTTGAGCTTGGCGGGAGCCTTAATATATGAGATTTCAAAAATGTTTTGCAGTTGAAAGTATTGCATTCCCTCTTTGTATGTAAATCTACAACATTTTCTTTTTATCTAAGCTTATCGTAAATCATGTGATTTTATAATGTTCGTTGTTCTGAGTTGCTTGGTAATTTCATTGATATTTTCCTTTAGAAACTTATGATGCCAATTGATGCCGACGTGGCGGTACTGACTCGGGGTTGTTAAAATAAAATCTAGAACTCGACTTATGGGTAAGGATTTCACTTTGGCTTCATTCACATTGAACGCACTAAAAGATATAGATATTGCGACTACCGATGCCAGGATGGCATCAGGGATGAACGTTCAAAAGTAAAATTAACGTATAATTTTCTTCATGGGTTATTATCTTCGTAAACTCCCGACGCCAAAAATATTATGGATGTCGACAATTGGTGATGTTACCTTTACCTCGCACGACGCTTATTATTTTAATCTCCTACCAATGTTGAACGGATCGGTCATCAACAATATCTTTAGTAAATCTTATTCATAGAGACGAAGAACCTCTTTCTGCCGAAGCCGGTGAAATTCGACGCTCAGCTATTTTGGTATTCTCAAGCAATTTTCGTCATCTTTAAATTTTTTCCGATGCCGATTTTCCTAAGAGTGTTGGGGAAAACTTTAGACTATCGATTCCTTAAGTAAATGTTAGTCCCTTTTTAAAGTTAAGGTGATTTTCACATGCTCAAGCAGACTTTAAATGACTCAACATGAAAACATAATGATAAACACAGGCAACCATTTTATAATGAAGTGCAATCAGATAGTGCAAAAGATCAAGTGGTACCCAAAAAAGTGAAAATTTGATATAGAACTTTTTAGGGTGTGTTGAGTGCTCAACAAATGGCGATTCACTGGGCGAAAGAAGAATCTTTGTTCCTTCTCCAAGACCATCTGATATGGAAGTTGATGGAGAACCTTCTCCACTGCCAACGAGCATCCATAGCCCCGACGGAGTCAACCCGACATCACAGACCTTGCTCTGCTGCCAGCGAGCGTCCATAGCTCCGACGGAGTCACCCCGATATCACAAACCTTGCTCCACTTCCAACGAGCATCCATAGCCCTGACGGAGATATCTGCATACCCTCTCCTGCTTTTTTCACTCTTTTGATAATACCGATTTATTTTAGCATGACATCCTGAGTGTGCGGGAGAGGATGATGTCTGTTTATTTCACAAGGTGAGATGACCCAGGTGGATCCTTTGCTAGTTTTTTTTTTTTTTTTTTTTAGGGTGCATGTATTCCTTTCCATCTTTCCCTTCAAGTCTTACCAAACCACCCAACGGACACTTCCGACATTCCTCTAGATTTCTTCATTTGGTGAGGTTTAGATAGAGGATTCCTTAGAGCGACTGCAGATCCTCATATGCTTCTCGTGTTTGAGCGGTGAGTTAGGAACATAGTTCACTATGTCACATGATTTGAGGTTGACCATTGCCTTGCTAAACACAACCTTCAAAGGTGCGTAAAAAAAAACCGTAAAAGAATATATAGCAAAATCACAAAGATCTAACCAGAACCAAAATCATAAAAACAACATACAAACAAAAGAGATTATCATTATTAGTTTTATTTATTTTATTTTATTTTTATTTTTTAATTTATTATTGGAAATATTGTTTTAGGGCTTGACCATTTAATGGAAGGGCATCAGTTTCCCCCCTTAGATTTTGCAACCGATAAGTGCCTGCCCCAATCTTTTTAGCCACTTAGAAAGGTCCAAGGCACATATTTTGAAACTTAGAATGCTTCTCTTTCGGTTCATTTTCACTGTCCCACTTTAGGACTAGGTCTCCTACTTCGAAGTTCTTCCCTTTAGCCTTATGCTTGTCGAACCATCTTTTCACTATCTATTGGTGAGCTAGGAATTTTGAATTAGCCTTTTCTCTTTCTTCCTCCAACATGAGCAAAGTGTTGATTCTTCGTTGTATGGCCGATGAAGGCTCCTCACTAGAATCTTGGGCTAGTTGAAGAGATGGAAGATAGAGCCCATTTGGGAGGATGGCTTCTTGTTCGTAGACCATAAAGTACAGGGAATTCCCTATAGCTTCTTTGGGTGTGACTCTGTCAGCCCATAAGGCATTATCGAGTAGATTATGCCAATTCCTTTGGTTATCTGTAACCATTTTTTTTAATATCATCATTAGGTTCTTGTTAGTTGAATCTACCACACTGTTTCCCTATGGATAATAATTATCCGAATACCTAATTATGATTCCTCTATCTAGAGAAAACTCCGTCAAGAGGGTGGAAGAAAAATAATAAGCATTATAAAAAACTAGGACAGAAGGGACACCAAACCTTGTGATCAGCTATTTTTCTATGAATTGGATCACTACTTTTTCGTCTACATGAGTCAAAGGGGTAGCCTCTACCCATTTCATGAAATAATCGGTAGCGATAAGAATGTACTTATGTTGTCTTGAAGATCTGGGTGTAATTTCTCCTATGATACCCAACCCCCATTGTTCACAAGGCCTCGAGATAGTCATAGGTTGGAGTGGGACTACTGCTCTCTTCTCTTTCCTTGCGCTTATTTCACAGGTTTTATAATTTCTAGCATAGGTATGAGCGTATTTGAACAAGGTGGGCCAATAATAGTCGGCAAAAATGTCCCCCAAAATGAGAGTCTTATGAGCAGTGGTGTTTCCTGCAAAATGTCCCCCAGCAGGTCCATCATGGATATCCTTCACCACTTTGTCTGTGTCTTCACATTCGAGACATCTTAATAGTACCCCATCATAATTGATATGGAAGAGTACCGAACTTACAAGGCAATATTGTGCAGATTTTAACCTGAGGGATCTCCTTTCCCTAGGGTTGAGATTTTTCAGATAAGTCCCATGGTGTAGAAGATAAGTTAAATCCTTATACCAAGAATGTCATCCTGGGGAGATGTATGATACTTCACCACACCATAGTGCCATTTCATTCTCCCATCCAGAATCTTCACTTACTTGGTCTTGGGCCTCGACTGAAAACCTGCATAACCCTTGTCCTTTTACTAGTTTGGTAGGTTTTATATCTAGATCAAATTCTTAGACTACTAACATCTAGTTCCCTCTTCTTTCCCCCATTTCTTGCTGGGTAAACAAGGATCAGACCGCAGGGTGTGGCACAATCACTTTAGTGTGGTTCTTGAAGATGTAGGACCTGAAATGTTTTACCACCTTATATACCGCATAGGCCTCTTTGTCTACAACAGGATAATTGAGCTCAGCTCCTTGAAGATTAGTATCCATGAATGACACTGGGGCCTCATTATTGTCATCATCCTTCTGAGTCAAAACTGCATCTAACGATTGGTCGGAGGAAAAAGTATAGAGGAAGAAGTCTCTATTGAAATCAAGACTTTGCAACACCGGGGCCCGAGATATAGAAGCTTTGACATTTTCGAAAGAACCTTTCTGCTCATCATCCCACTTAAATTCAACATCCTTGCGAATCATATTTTGTAAAGGTTTGATGATCTCCGCGAAATTGAGAGTTAATTTCCTCACAAAATTGATTTGCTTGAAAAAGGACTGCATGGATTTCTTGTTATGGGGCAAGGGGAGTTGAGCTATGGCCTTAATCCTTTTTGGGTCTATACAGATGCCTTCTTGAGATATAATGTGACCTAACATCTTACCTTCCTCAACACTGAAGATGGTTTTCTTAGGGTTTAAGGATATACCGTATTTCCTACACCTTTCGAAAATCTGAGTTAAGTGTTGGATGTGCTTTTCTCTATTATTTGAATACACCATTATGTCGTCTAGGTATACTACCACACATTTGTTGATTAGTCCCTAGAAAGCTACGTCCATGTCCCTTTGGAAGGTCACTCCTACGTTAATTAACCTGAAAGGCATTCTTTTATAAGTGAAGGTTCCCCACTTGGTTCAAAAGGTGGTTTTTAAACAATCTTCCTCCGAAACCAGAACCTGGTTGTAACCTAATAAACCGTCTAGTAGCGATAAAATCTCTGAGCCGGACATGGTCTATAGGAGTTGGTCCATTGACAGGACTAAGTAGTTTTCTTTTTCTGAAGCTCTATTGAGGTTCCTAAAATCTAAGCATAGGCAGATCTCTCCCCACTTTTTCCTCACTGGGAAAAGATTTGCTACCAATGCGGAATGCCTAACCTGGAAAATGATCTTGGCATCTAAAAGTTTTTTTAATTCTTAATACATGAGAGTTTCCAGGGATGGGTTATACTTTCAGAGATTTTGTTGGAAAGGTTTTACTTTAGGTTTTAACAGGATAGTGTGTTGAATGATGTAGGTATCATATGTTTTCAGATCTCGATAGGACCATGCAAAGACATCCTGGTATTGTTTGAACAATTTGAGATAGGCTTTCCTTTCCTCTTTGGATATAGTCTTTCTGAGATTCACATTCTTTGGGTTTTCTAAGGTTCTGAGATTTATAGTTTCATGCAGGGGATAAGAGCTACCAGTCTTTGCATTTTTAGGCCCCTTAAATCGCTCTTTTAGATCAAATAGATTTTCTAGATTAGCTATACCTTTCAGGATTGTGTGAGACTTTGATTCATCGACAAGTTGTCCTATCCTAGGATTGGTCTCTGTTGGTATCCCTTGGAATACTTCATCATCAATGGCCAAATATTTGAAATTATCTTGGTTAGTAAAGACGTTTATGATCTGTTCATCACCTTCAAAGACTTTCCAATTATAAATGTTGTTAGGCACCGACGGTTTGTAAAGCAGCTCCACGGTGAATTGGGAGGCTTCATAATCCTATAGAGGTGACAGCCTGGAGCCAACTGTGGCCAAGGAGTCAGTAAGAATATTCTTTTCTCTGGGAATAGTTGTAATATTGAAGTCTTCAAAGTGCTCTATTAACCTATTCACCTCCCGTTGGTAGTTCTTTAGGTGAGGAGAATTGCAATGTATAGTATTTCTTACTTGTCTAACGATGATTTCAGAATCTCTGAAAACCTTCAATTCTTTGATATTGAAATCTATAGCTTTCTTAAATCCTTGCACTAGAGCTTCATATTCAACAGTGTTGTTTGTACATTCAAATTCTAGCCTACAAGATAAGAAGTGACATTTACCTTTAGGATTAATGAGGATGCACCTTGCTCCTGACCCGTCTTGTGCCTTAGATCCATCAAAGAACAAAGTCCACATTAGTGGATGACAATCATTCTTTTCTTTTTCCTCATTAAACTTTTTCTCTTCTATCTTTTGTTTTGGGGTCTCTAGTGCAGGGTCCTGACAGAAAAGTGTGTCTTCTTTCGGTATCGATGACTTTTCTTGAAAAATCATTTTGGATTTTTGAGTGGGAGGGACATCGGACAAGAGAGGAGAAAATTTTCTGAAGTGGGATTCACAGCAGTAATCGCCCAAAATGGAGAAATCCATGGAGGAGGGTTCGTTTGGGGTTTCTAGATCAGTGTCTGTGTGTTGTAGATGCCTCTCCCTATCAATTTTGATCATGTTCTTGTATCCCTTTAGGGGTAGCCAAAGGTGTTCCCAGTCTGTACTAAAGTATCTGTTTATCTTTTTAGACCAATCTTGACTTAGTAATAACCCATAGGCCTCTGGAATATCTACCATAATGATGTCAATCACTTACTCAAACTTGGGGTGTGTTGCTATTCTGATCATTACATCTTTGATTTCTCCCATGACCTTGACCTGGGTTCTATCTAGTTGTATGACATGTTTATCACTCTTGAGGGGAACAACATTTAACTTTTTTCAAATAGACAAAGGCATAACATTTGAAGACGCCCCAGAATCTACCAAACAATTATGAAGGTTTCTATTAAAGACTTCAAACATTAAGAGGAATGGTGGGACAAAAGGTTTTTCCTTCCTATCTTTTGAGCAGGTGTTCATAATTGGTTTGCTCACCAAATATGTGGGAGATAGAGTTCTTTTCTGACCACTTCCTATGGTCGAGTTTTCTACTAAGTTCAAATATTGTAACATAAAGTCCTTATGTTGAGGAATCCTCCATATGTCCATAACCAATATATTAGCCTTTAACTTCTTCAAATATTCGACTACATTGTAATCCAGTTTGGGTGATTCCTGGGTATGGATGCTTATAGGCTTCTTACCAAGAGCGAAAATTGTTTTCGAGCGATTGAGACTTGCCTTACTCCCCGAGGTCTCGGTGGCAGTGGTATCTTTCGAGACAGGCAGACCCTTACTACGTGTCTATATCACCGAGACTTCCACGGGTTGTTCCTGAGACTCAAATAGGTCGTCCAAAGGCATGATAAGTTTGGGATCCCATATAAACATGGTTGTATCTTGTGGTAGATCAATCTCTTCCAAGTCAACAATATTCATAGCTAAACTTATTGGTTGTTCGGTCAGGGAGACTTCATCTAGAAACCAATTGGCCATAAAATTCTTGGCATGCACCCATTGAGGGCAGTCTCTTTCGGAGTGGTTTTCCTGGTGATAAGTACAAAAAGAATCAAATGAAACATTCCCTAGATCAATATTTAAGTTAGCTGGGGGAGGTTCAATTGCCTTGAACGGTGGGTTCCTCTTAAAGAAAGGCTTGTAGGGCCTTTGACCTTGGTTTCCCTCCCCTGCATTCCTCTTCATGTCTATGATTTCATTTGATAATTTCTTAACCATGCGTTGGAGGTATTTTATGTCTCCATTACCTTTGTTGGGAATATGCTCTGTTTGTTTCCTCGACGGTCTAGCCAAAAGGAGTCCTCTCCTGGGGGGAGGCTGAGCTTCTTTCTTAACTAGAGAGACCTGGCCCTCTTTACACCCTTTCATCTGGAATTCTATCGTTTTGGCTTCTTCAAAATTTTCAGCCAGGGTTCTCTTGGTGACTCTTTTTACAAACATAGAAATAGAATCTGGGATCACATTAGCGTAAACCTCGATTTGCATTTCTTGGGTTGGTTTTGCTTCAGGATGAAACTTGTTTAAGATGGTCGTGAATCTTTGATTGAAATCTTTGAATCTTTCTTTCTAACTCATGGTGGTGAAAAATAACTCAACCATCAGAGCTCCCATAGTAGTTTCCCTTGAAAATTTAACTAGAAAGTCCTTTTGAAACTTGGTCCAGCTAGTTATATATCCTACTGGCAGATTAAAATACTGCGTGGAAGTTGAATTTTCAAACGTGTAGGGGAAATTCCTACAAACTACGTCTTCATGTTAGATGTTCATAAGTCTGATTGCTAGTATAAATTTATTGATATGATCTTCAGGAAATCTAGAGGTTTTGGGATCGAACTTAGGCAACAACTTCTCTGGGTGCTAGGGAAGGTTATGGAGTGGTCCCGGTAGGGCCAAAGCGTGTTTGGATAACCATGGTTGATTGAACAGAGGCGGGTTTCCCCTTTCATTATTATGGTCATTGTTGCCTTCCATATCTTCAGAATTTGAGTTAAACTCCTCTTCTTCCGAGAAATCATTCGGTTTAGAGACGTCTCCGACTGACATTTCGAGTATCAAATCAAGAGGTTCTTGGATTTCGATAACCGCGAAATATATTAAGTCTTCTGCCGAGTGCACGAAAACCTTGTTGGGAGTGCTGAACATTGTTATGCTTTGTTGTTTTCTTCAAGGGAGTATGGGAGCTAAGGACAACACACTGATCTGTCGAGTGTAGGCTCTCATAATTCTTCTGAATTGATTTACTTCCTCATGAGGAAGAGTGTCAGGTATTTCAGGGTGAAAAGATTCTTCATCGGGCTGGGGTGAGTTACTTGTTCCGGGAGTACTCAACGTGTGTGGGTTTTCTTGGGAATGACTATCCATGCATGTGGATTGTTATGAATCTGTAGGTTGTTTGAAATGTTATATAAAATACATATTCAGCCATTCATTGATCTAGATTATTTTCGGCATGAAATGAGAGTGGAGATATAATAAAGAAATGCAGAGAGGTATCACATATATTCAATAATATAACATAAATGTATCAGAGATGAAACCATAAACACAAATATACAGTAATACACGATTTCTATTCATGAAAGAAATGTACAGAGACTGTAAAAATACGGAATGAAAGACTCGCTAGAATGATGGCAGCTTATCTCCGAGAAGAGATGTGACGGCTACTTGCATTCGCAAGAAGATGGTTACAATGAGGCTCCCAAGGCCTTTTTAAAATAAAAGGGAATGCCAAAAAACCTAGACATCCGAAAACCTAACCTTAGGAGTTGAAGCGCCAAAAGTCATGTGGGCCCCATTTGGGTAAGTGAGTACATCGACTTCCCGGGGTCGTAACTTTTGCATACGATCTCCGTTTTAGGCGTGTGATAGCTTGTTGGAAAGGTATTGTCGAGGAGATTAATTTTGGGGGCTCAATCATGCCTTTGGATATAATTAAGAACCTATATATTGAAAAACCTTCATTTGGGCCCTCAAAATGGCCCCGGAAATTAACAACTGCTAAAAATAGTAAATTGCCAAAATTGCCAGAAAACTGTTTTGAGCCAGTCGAAAAAGGTGGGTGGCCACCAATATCCACCTGGATCATTCATTCTCAGGCCCTCCTTCTAGCACCAATTCTGTTGATGGGTCTCAAATACCTAATTCAACAGTAGGAAGCAAACCCGCGACTAAGGCCCAATTAGACTTTGTAGTGTTTGGAATGGAATGGTTCTCCAAATATTGCAATCCAACTAAATAATTGATGGGCTTTAATGTTTCCTTGTGAAGGATATTCCTTATGTTTAGACTATCTCTTTTGTATTTTTCTCTTGGATGGGACCAATCTGAGGTGTAAGCTGGTATAAACCAACTTGGAAACAAAACAGAATTAAGTTCTAACTATTGGGGAAGAGGCTGATCTTGGGATAACTTACTACTCAAACATCCAGACGACAATTCTATACCACAGGCCTAATACTAATACGTTAACCATGTGAGCATCCAATTATTGTCTGAGATTACTGATTATGAGAAAGAAAACACATATGTGATAAGATAACAGTAAGAAAAGTAATTCATCTACCATAATCATTTATCACATAATCACATAATGATTCAACATCTTCATCATTAAAGAAAAGAACAACAAAGCATTGTACCAAATAACTTGACAATAAATTGGACAACTCTTACTTGTTACATCTATTCATGAAACAAGATAGGAAATATTTCTTCTCTGCGTCCATTCACACATGCATTTGATGAAAATAACTTTGTCTTTGGTCCAGAAGGACTTCTCAATTCATAACAGCTTCAAAATAATTCTTAACAACCAGAAAGAAAGAGTTCTTGCAACAACCATCGACCCCTTGCCAATTGGTTGATTTATTTATTTATAATATAAAGTTCAACTGAAATTAACTGCTAAGTGCAGTTTAACAAAAACAAAATTCGCCACGTGGTGTCCTATACTAACAATTTCTTTAAAAGTCAACCTGAGATATCTCTTGAAAAGGATGATTTCTCTCGTACTCATACCAATTGACAAAAAGATCTTCGCAAGTTTGGGCCCATGGAAATTTGTGTTGTTCCATCGGAGCCGCATGTATTCCTCTGATGTCCATTACATGCATCTGGTACTTCACTAGACTAGAGTTCAATTGCTGTAGCATGGTTCAAGCTCTGATTGAATGCTCTGCAAATCGTCGCACTTGCCCTGGCCTTGCATCGGTCATATTTGTAATCTCTTCGGTCCATAGCAAATCTTGTTTGGCATGCGACTCAACTATGTCGCTTAGGTCGACAAAGTTGTCGGGGGTTCCAAACTCGGGGAGTCTAATATCCTCCATTACTTTGTTGATTTTGCTTCGACGTTTCTTTCGAGTTCCTTGGTGAGGTCACAGAGAAAATGTTGTTCGGTAGTTGGGAGGATCTTTCCTGCAATCGAGGTTGAGGTAGTTTAGAAATTACTTATCAGGCAACGCATAGTAAGATGCATACAAAAACATAATAAACTGATGTGTACCTATAGATCTTGTTAGTCTCGATCGTTTAATACTTACATGATCCCAGTTTTCCTTTTGAATGACCTGTAATGTCCTTGTCCACGCCACTGCTCCTCTTCAGTTTGAATGAGTTACATCCACGTGCCATAGCATGGCAAGTCAAGTACGACAAATACGAGCGTCGAAACCATCACAGTGGTCGATTGACCCTTGGGGTTGGGAAAGGATGCTAGAGTCAAACATGTGTCCAAAGTGCACGTAGGTTCCCAAAAGGTTGGATACCATAATAAGGAAGTCGTTAAATGCCCCAGGTCGAGGCAAGTTGTTCCTCCGGAAGTCGTATCAACAAGTGTGTTAACTATCATTCACTAATAATGGAAGCTGTGGAGATTAAAGAGATTGGACTGATCGTACCATATATTCCTTGCAACTTCAATCGACGGTGTTTCATGCATTCTGGATTGCATCCTTCAAGTAGCTATGATGCGTTAAATATTCAAGACATCATGTCGTGAGGTGTGAGTGTTCTTTGGCATATTCTGTTTTGCTTCCTTGTTCTGCTATAAATTCTAGAGGCTCTGTGGGGATGTTACACATCAGCCAAGTTCATTCATCATTAGTGCTGGTATTGCGAGTTCAATTCTAGAAAAAATCTGTGTTGTGGTGTTTTATTCATCCACGGACATCTAAGATAATACATCGTCGCACTATGGGATCCCCTTTAAACAAGGGATGGTGTTTGCAAGGTAGCTGGAGCACCGGGTCCGAGCCCCAACGTGCCTGGGACTCTTTCTTATTGGTATCGAGTGTCTCTAAAGCTTCAATAGGAGGTACCTACTTTTGCTCGAAAATAGTGTCAGCATCTCAAGCAGAGGTGGAAGTAGAGAAAAATACGTCTGAAGGACATATGTTGGAGGCTGTGTCCTCTCAGAAGTAGACATTGTAGAGGAGGGGAAGGCCTAGAAAAAATAAGGAAATAGGAGGAGAAAGACACCCCCCAATTGAGTTGAGTGCACACCCGGCCATTGAGGAGTTTACAATGCACACTACTTGGCAAAACTAGTCGAGGAAGCGGGAGATGAAAGGGAAGGGCAAAGACATTGGGTTCTTCCATTGGGAGTCCCATCCAGCAACTGGAGCGGGCCCAACTCGCCATATTCGAACTTTATCAAGAAAATAGAGAATTGCAGAGTTAGTTGACGAGAAAGAACCAAGAGGTATTGGTACCGCAGGGTTGCGAAGGAAGCACAAATTGGCTCAAGAGACAGCTTCGGGAAGCACAAAAAATGATTGTGCAATGGTGCGAAGTGTAGAGGATGATGGGGAAAGAAAAATGAGAACACTGCAAGGTGCGAGGAGTAGTCTGGGAGAAGGTCTGTGTGCAGGAGATACATGATGGACAAACTCTTGTTTTTCACTCTCTGAAGTGACGTTAGATAGTTTTCTCTATTTTTTGTGGGTTATTTCACTTTCTCAATGTAACTAGTCCGGTAGTCAAGGCGTCATTGGTATTTATTTGTATGTAACTTGATCTTGGAGGGAGCCTTAATATATGATATTTTGAAAAAAAAATTGTAGTTGAAAGTATCGTGTTCCCTCTTTGTATTTAAATCTACTGCGTTTTCTTTTTATCTAATCTTCTCGTAAATCATGTGATTTTATAATGTTCGTTATTCTGAGTTGGTTGGAAATTTGATTGATATTTTCCTTTAGAAAATTCCGATGCCGATTGATGTCGACGTTGTGGTACTGACTTGGGGTTATTAAAATAAAATCTAGAACTCGGCTTGTGGGTAAGGATTGCACTTTGGCTTCATTCACGTTGAATGCGCTAAAAGAGCTAGATATTGCGACTATCGATGTCGGGATGGCATCGGGGATCGACGTTCAAAAGTAAAATTAACGTATAATTTTCTTCGTGGGTTATTATCTTCATAAACTCCCGACACCAAAAATATTACGGATGTCAACAATCGGTAATGTTACCTTTACCTCGCGCGACACTTATTATTTTAATCTTATGTCGATGATGAACATATCAGTCATCGGCGATATCTTTAGTAAATATTATTTACGGAGATGAAGAACCTCTTTCTATCGACGCCAGTGAAATTCGACGCTTGACTATTTTGGTCTTCTCAAGCGATTTTTGTCATCTTTAAATTTTTTTCGATGCCGCGTTTCCTAAGCATGTTGGGGAAAACTTTAGACTATTGATTCCTTAAGTAAATGTTAGTCCCTTTTTAAAGTTAAGGTGATTTTCACATGCTCAAGAAGACTCTAAACGACTCAACATGAAAACATAATGATAAACAAAAGCAATTGTTTCATACTGAAGCGCAATCAGACAGTGCAAAAGATCAAGTGGTACCCAAAAAAGTGAAAATTTAACATAAACCTTTTTAGGGTGTGTTGAGTGCTCAACACCTTGCTAAAGGTATTAATTCCCTTAATTTATCCTTATGTTGAGCATTGCAACCTTGTGGGCTCATGGGCATATGATGGAAGTATATTTTAAATTAATCTCCTTCGTGATATATTTCCACACTGAATATATTCACATTAATTTCCCTTGCTGATATGCCTTCATTGTTCTTGAAATCATTCATATATCTTTGAAGGAAACCTGGAATTTATTATTGACATTGAAATGTCTGACAATGTTAAATATTTAGGTGGTTCTGAGCTATTACAGGCCTAATTCTGTAGCAGGTTGCTACACGAATTCTGCAGCAGGCAGCTATAGGGATTCTGCAGCAGGTAGCTATAGGGATTCTACAACATATTGATTTGAAAACATGAGAACCTCACAACTATATCAACTACTAATGACTTTAAATTTGTGGCAAAGTATGTGCAATGATTCTGATTTGAAGAATCCATAATATGTGAACAAAACACTGTAACAACTTTTCCACACACGAGTTGTCACTTCAAAAGTAAATACAGAACACGCTACTTCCCCTAATGTTAATCAGAAATCCAAAGAAATATTAATAAATGCAATTGGAAAATCATCTTGAGCCTAAATCCCGCATATGGACATTAAAATGGGTAAGACAGGGTTATATGTAAATGATAAAGGGTTAAAAGGAAGGAAAATAAGATGTCAAATGATGGTAATTTTGTGACTCGTCATCTCTCCCAAACAATATATGTTGCATGTCCTCATCCAACCCTGTTGCTTCACAACAACCAAGCTGTAACGACACACACTGAATGATACTTTTTTTTTCGATGCATACCAATCAATTTTTTTTTTTTTTTTCTCACTGTAATGGCTCCCCTTTGAAGCATAGATCAATTCATGAGGTTTCCTTCAAATTTTCACAAGAGAATAGGGTAAGTGGACACAAGACTATAATTTTTCCTTTGTTTTCAATTAGGTCTTCTTGTCAGTCTGCATATGCCCAAAGTACTTGTGCTAGTCTATGCTACCATCAACCACCCTTCAGGAGGCAATCTGTATCAACTTGATGGATCCACAACAAGTAATAAAATGGCATATTTCTCAGCACAACATGCCAGGAGGTTTGAAACATGAGTGTTCTAAGCTTTGTAGTTGCTGCTTCCAATGAAGAGGCTAGTAGCATAATTGATTCTTAAATACTCTATTGGCATTTAATGTGGTGTACAACATCCTATGAATTATGAATTTCACAACCCAACAAGTGCCTTTGTAAAATGTACACAACATGTAATAAATGATTTGCAATCCTCATACCATATGTAGTGTATCCTCTAATGAGTCTAAGCTTGATTTTTTCTTGATGGTTCTTGTGGACTATACATTCATTTCAGTGGCTTGTATATATCATATACTTTTCTTTTTATCTGTTGTTGGTTCTTGTGGAGAAACAACAGTGTGTCCTTTTTCTTTTTTTGCTCCTGTTGTTGGTTCTTTTGTGAAAACAACAAGACCTTATATTATCTACATATTTTGCATCTCCATCTGTATCTTTGACTTTGGATCCTCAATTTCACTTTCAAAACATTGTCTTGGATTTTTCATATTGTCTCTCCCATGATTCCTTAGAGTAGCCAATTCTAACAAAACCACTATTTTTCCTATTGAGTTGGCTAGACTCAATACATTGATTAAATTCAATAATTTCAAGAAATTTTCAAGACCACTATTAACTCATAAGAACCAGTGTGAATAAAGATCTACAAATTTTCATGTTGGAAGAAAACATGCACATATAAATAAAGGAAAGTTTGAAAGCCTTCTTCTTATCCCAGTACCAATTTTTTTAGTAGAACTTCCTCAACACCTCTTTGCTAAGATGTTGGGACCACACAAACTACAACAACTAAGTGCATCAATGTGTCAAATGCATTTTCTCTGAATAGTGTTTCTTGATGTTGGTTGTTTTGTAGTAGCATCAATGCTTGATATAGGAACACTAATGCCCTTCCTTGAACAACTTCTGGTCCTTCTCATTTTGGGACATTTAAGAAAGTGGAATAAAACGATGCCATGACTCAGATAAAGTGGTGAAGGTTTTAGGTTGAACAAGGATACGGATGGTATGGGCATGAAAAATGATGGTTTGGTCCTAAAAGGTAAAGGTGATGGTACCCCTCTCCCCCAAACTAAAGACTTTTTCCATCCTCAGAAAAATAACAAATGACAAGGAAGTAGGATAGAAAAGAAAAGAGGCTTAAGTGTTTTTCCAAATACAAATCTAAAGTATTCAATGAATCTGATAAACAAAGAGAAAGAAGAGGTGCACCTGCACCTACCTAAGAAGTCCATGCACTTTTCAACAAGCATATGATTTTCTATAGCAGGTTTTTCACAAGTTCCCATGGAAAAGAACAACATATTTGAGAATTTGTACCAAGGACTATCAACAAAATCTCCTCCTAGTTTTGAGATATCTGCATGAAACTTTGAGGAAAGACCATTTCTGCAACAACTTACTCTACTACAGGTTCTTGTGGGACGACAATCTCTTCCTCTTGGAGAGTTCCTTCAACTGATTTATTTATTGTTGGTTCTTGTGTAGCAACAATAGAGCTTTTTGAGGCTGGTTCTTGTGTGGAAACCTCAAGGTTGGTAGGTGTTGGTTCTTGTGTGGAAACACCTATTTCATCTTTTATGAGCTCTATTGAAATAATGTAACTGCAAAGAGTATTCTTATTATTATTGTTATTTTATTCATAGGATTAATCCCCATTGTGGATTAATCATGTCGGTTATTGTAATAGGACCAAATCCCCTTTTGTGGATTGGTCAACAGATAATTATAATAGGCAGAATAAGAAGTCGGCCAGTGAAGATACACTTCACACGTGCCAATCTTGTATATATAGAGAGGCTAGTGCCTCACTTTATCATACAACACACTTGCTCATTCTTAAGAGGCAAGCTGCAACTTACCAGTGAGAGAGAAGGAGAAGAGTGGCACATATTTTGGAGAGGATTATCTGTATTGGTTTAAGTTATCTCTTGAACATTGTATTGGCAATTTATGATAAGGAATTTTTTGTTGGGTTTTCTTCCCCTAGAGGGTTTCCCAGGATAAATGTTGTGTCTCTTGTGAATGTGTATTTCTTAGTGATCTTGTTCTTATGTTGCTATTATCTATTGAAATGAAAAGAACTATAATAATGGCTTAAACATTAACATGGTATCAGAGCCAACCTGAAGGAAGCATATTTTGCAAGAGAAAAACGTCACAGTTGCAGTACCTGAAAATTAGGGTTTTTCAAAAGTGAAGCTTTTCAGCTCTAAAACCACCTAGAAAGTTGTGCCCTCACCCAAGGATCATTTTGGCACCTTGAGTGCACCTTTTTAGTGGCTAGATCTCTCGGAAAGTGAAACCCTAGTTTCACAAAGTACCAAAAAACCAGAAAACTAGAGCACCAGAAGTACCAGAAGTACCAGAGTAGCAGAAGTACTAGAAAACCAGAAGCACCAGTCCAGAAATCCACAGATCAAGTTTTAGAGGGCAAATGTTGGATTTTTGAAATTTCGACTGCACCAACTAACTCGCCTCAGCTCAACACATCTATCCCCTAGATAAAAATTTCAAAATTCAAAGTTTGAAAAATTAGGGTTTCCTCATAAAACCCTAAGTTGCAGTTGCAGTCTCAAAACCAACTGTAGTTGTAGTACCAGTTGCAGTTGTAGCCATAGAACCAGTTGCAATCACCCTTGAAATTTTCTCAAGAGTTGGCAATGATTACCACTGCTACTAGATGGAGCCAATACCTGCAAATGCTATCAAAGGTATGTACTTACATATGTTTAATGGTTAAACCCTAAAGAGTATTTACAGGAGAAGGGATCTCTTGCCATAGATCCAGAAGGATCTCAAGATCCAACACATTCAGAGGAATGATGCAACCCAGGTGTGATTATTCTAATATGCATCTATTTCCCATGACATTATTTTAATCAGTGTTGCATGTTAAAGCTATGATCAAATTATTAGAAGGATTAAAAGTTGATCATAGAACTTATCCTCTAACCTAACCTTCTATCAAGATAGCGTATTGTCTTAGTATAGCAAACAGGTTGAATAAAGCACTCGTCACTTGAATGAAGGAGACCTGGAAGAAAAGCAAGCACTCATTCTTGAGGACAAGGCTCCAGGTTTGATTAATCAAGATTAATAAGATTCAAAGGTACACATAATAAGATGATGACTATAATTGAGATAACAATCGTCGTAAAGTATTATACTTGATAGCATGTGAGCATATAGAAGTAAATACTTTTCTTGATACAACTAACACCTCCTCTAGGAGAAACCTCATGTGTTAGTTCGAGGTTGCCATGGAAGAATTCTTGGTCACAACACTATAAGAGTGTTGACCTCATTTCACATTGTATTCCTTACCTTTAATCTTTGCTTAAGATAAATTATAAGTAATAGCTCTAAAGGAGATACTATGATGATTGTTCGTGCTATTGCTTTATATTATCAGAAGGATATTATTCTTGCTTGTTATTTTGTTGACCTTGCCACGGGTCACATGAGGAAGCAATAGTGAAGGTTGCAGAAGGAAACATACAAAAGGAGAAACCTTAAAAGAAGCAATCATCATTGAAAAGAAGAAGGTGGCTCGCATAAGCTAAAGGGTCATTCAGAAGCTGCCATGACCCACGCCATTGAAGAATCTTGGCATAGAAGATTAGCTCACTTCAACTACAAGGTGCTACCATACATATGCAAAGTGGTCACAGGTTTACCAGAACTCAAAGGTGACCATGAAGGCGTATGCAATGGATGTGCACAAGGTAAGAACATTAAGAGCTCATTTTCGAAGAGGGACAGCAAGGCAGAAGGAGTCCTAGAACTCATTCATTCAGATGTATGTGGCCCAATGCCATCATCCTCCATTAAAGGGTATGTATACTATGTATCATTTATTAATGATTATTCTCGTAAAAGACCTGGATATATTTGAAGTGTTCAACAAGATCAAGGAATTCAAAGCCTTGATAAGAGAACCCTTCTGTAAGGAAGATTAAGATACCCATTTCAGATAATGGAGTAGAATATACCTCAAAAGAGTTCATGAACTTCTACAAAGATGTTGGGATCAAGATCCCCAACAAAATGGTGTAGCTAAATGGAAGAACAGAACCATACTAGAAGCTGTGAAGACTATGATCCATGATCAAGATATTCCTATGTGCTTATGGGCATAAGCAACAATGACAGTTGTTTATGTGCAGAACCAATTATCCCATAGCACACTTGGGCTCAAGACACTGGAAGAGATGTTCACCGGAAAGAAGCCAGAGGGAATATTTGTGGGGTCTCCAAGGCCTTTAGAATCTACATACCATGTCACCGCCACATTGAGATCAACAGAGACGTGACCGTTGATGAAGAAGAAAAACTTAAGAAATCAAGAAGATGCCAGCTTAAAGAAGTATATGAAGAGGAACTCGTAATTCCCAGGATTGAAAAATCCGTGAGGGAAGTCTCAAGAGCTGCAGAACCAGAGAGGGAAGTCGTAACTTCCTCTGATGAGGAGACTCTTGAAGACCATGATATAACAAAAGTTCAAGAACCTCCTCAAATGACCTTCTCCCATAAAATAAAGCATGCTTGGGCAAGAGATCTTATTCAAGATGGAGAGAAGTATGGTGTTCCAGAAGGAACCTCAAGATAGGTGAAAAAACCAAAGCCATTCTCCAGCTATACGGCTTTGATGTGTGATCTTCTAGAAGAAGAGCCTACCTGCTCTGAAGAAGCCATTCAGAGAAAAGTATGGGCAAATGCCATGACAGAGGAATACTAATCCATAATGAAGAACGAAGTATGGGAAATAGTTCCCAGATCAAAGAATAAAGATGGGGTATCCTACAAATGGCTCTTCAAAATAAAACATGCTGCTAATGGAAGTATTGAGAAGTATAAAGCAAGATTTGTCGCTCGTGGATTTCCCAGAAGGAAGGCATTGACTATGAAGAGACATTCGCTCCTGTAGCCAGATACACTTCGATCAAGACCATCATAGCTCTTGCAGCTAAGATGAAGTGGAAGCTTCACCAGATGGACATGAATACAACTTTCCTAAATGGTGTCATCGAAGAGGAAATGTGTATAGAGCAACCTCAAGGATTTGAGGTAGAAGACAGGAAGTCTCATGTCTGTAGATTGAAGAAAGACTCATACGGATTGAAGCAAGCTCCTAGAGCTTGGTATGGCTGTATAAACAATTTCTTGACTAGATTAGGCTTTACCAAGAGCAAAGCAGACTCAAATCTCTACTTCAAAATTATGGATAATGAGCCAGTAATCTTACTGCTATATGTGGATGACTTATTCTTAACTAGAGAAGAAAATCTCATCGTTGAATGTAAAAAGGAGACTTGCCTCTAAATTTGAAATGAAATACCTTGGCCTAATACATTATCTCTTAGGTCTTGAGGTATGGCAGAGTCCAGAGAGGATCTTCCTTAACCAAGGGAAGTACACGGTCGAGATATTAAAGAGATTCGACATGATGGAAAGAAAACTCATGAATACACCCATGGAAGCGAAGCTGAAGCTGTTGGTCGATACTTCGTCAAATTTGATTGATGCCACACTGTACAGACAAATTATTGGATCACTGACGAACACTAGACCAGACATTTGTTTTACCGTGAACACCTTGAGTCAGTTTCTGGTAGAGCCCAGACGTGTTCACCTAGTGGTTGCAAAACATGTGATGAGGTACCTTAAAGGTACAATGGATTATGGTCTCAGCTATGATGGAGATCATGACTTCACATTGAGTGGATATATTGATGCAGATTGGGCAGGAAGCGTTGCTGACAGAAAAATCACTTTCGTATGTTGTTTCAGTTTGGGATCAACCATGATCTCATGGCAGAGTAGGAAGCAATCCAGTATTGCTCTCAGCACAGTGGAAGCAGAGTACATTGCCGCATGTTCTACTAGCTGCGAAGCTATATGGCTTCGAAAGTTGTTGATTGGCCTATTTGACTTGGAGATGAGAGAAACTATGATTCTATGTGACAACCAGAGCTGCATAAAGATGACATAGAATCCTATATTCCATGACAGGTCAAAGCACATAGAAATCCGCTATCATTTCATCCGCGACATGGTACAGAGAGGAGCCTTGAAGCTCCAGTACATTAGCATGGATGAACAGGTTGCTGACGTGTTGACCAAACCTCTATCTCGTGTAAAGTTTGAAAACTTTTGAGATAAGCTTGGTATAGTCTGAAAGGACCCTCCCTGAAAGGGGGAGTATATATGTTCCTTGCTTCTGACCTCACTGTTAGACGTAAAGCAAGATGAGTCATTGCTTCTGACCTCGCTGTTAGACGTAAAGCATGACATTGTGTGTTCCTTGCTTTTGACGTTGCTGTTAGACATAAAGCAAGATGAGTCATTGCTTCTGACCTCATTGTTAGACATAAAGCATGACGTTGTGTGTTCGTTGCTTCTGACCTCGCTGTTAGACGTAAAGAAAGATGAGTCACTGCTTCTGACCTCGCTATTAGACGTAAAGCATGACGCTGTGTGTTTCTTGCTTTTGACCTCGTTGTTAGACATAAAGCGAGATGTTGATGTGTTCCTTGCTTCTGACCCAGTTGTTAGATGTAAAGCAAGATGATATATATATACCTTGCTTCTGACCTAGTTGTTAGATGTAAAGCAAGATGTGACTGACACTAAGCTACCGGCTTATCAGCTGTGACATTGATCTAGTGTAGTACTGTGATGTGTCAGCCTAGTGCTGTGATGAGGTATCATTTTTTTACTGATACATATTGATGCAGATGATGATGGCATTCTTTCGAGAATGATGATGTTGTCGATGAAGAAAACTTCCGATGATTTATAGATATGCTAGCCAAGATGATATTGATGATGTTGTTGATGATGTTGTCCTCTCTCTCTCACATGATGCTACTGAAGAATACCCTTGTTTTTAAGGGGGAGTGTTGAAATAATGTAACTGCAAAGAGTATTCTTATTATTATTGTTATTTTATTCATAATATTAATCCCCATTGTGGATTAATCATGTTGGTTATTGTAATAGGACCAAATCCCCTTTTGCGGATTGGTCAACAGACAATTATAATAGGCAGAATAAGAAGTCGGCCCCAACAGTTAATTAAGAGACCCAAAAATATAATAAAGGTGGGTTTACCCACCCAGATTGAGAAGTCTGCCTTGCCAGTGAAGAGACACTTCACACGTGCCAGTCTTGTATATATAGAGAGGCTAGTGCCTCACTTTATCATACAACACACTTGCTCATTCTTAGGAGGCAAGCTGCAACTTGCCAGTGAGAGAGAAGGAGACGAGTGGCACATCTTTTGGAGAGGACTATCTGTATTGGTTTGAGTTATCTCTTGAACATTGTATTGGCAATTTATGATAAGGAAGTTTTTGCTGGGTTTTCTTCCCCTAGAGGGTTTCCCAGGATAAATGTTGTGTCTCTTGTGAATGTGTATTTCTCAATGATATTGTTCTTATGTTGCTATTATCTATTGAAATGCAAAGAACTATAATAATGGCTTAAACATTAACAAGCCCCCCCCTATAGTTGGTTCTTGTGTGACAACCACAGGGATTATTGGTATTGGTTCTTGTGTAGCAGTACCATTGTTGTCCTTAGAAATTTGTCATTTTTGCTTCTTCTGTAGGAAGGGTGGATCTGTGAAGTACTACTAAGGATAAAAACATACTGCAATGTTCATAGCACATGGTTAAATCATTTGAGAATGAAAGAGGTGTGCTAGAAAATATTAGCAGAGGGAAAATAGCAAAAAAAACCTTTATTGGATTGGTAGCAACAAGCTCCATTTATTCAACAACTATTGAAACTAGAGAGGTAGATTGGCATTGTAAGTGAGCCAAATTACTTTATTGGGTGGGTCAGGAGTGGGAGAATTAGGAAGTTATGGATTTCTTGTGGAGGAAGGAAGTTGGATGAAGTTGTGATATGATAGTAGTGGTCACATGAATGATATACCGAGGAAATTGTTGGCTTTCAAAGCTTACCACATAGGCAAAGAAAACTTTATTAACTTCAACCGGCAATTAGCTTTGAGCTAGGAAGAAAATGCATGGGCATACCATGCTGTTGGTGAAAGAGTATGATGAATATTAGGTATTTGTAGAAGTAGCATTATTTTTGTAGCAATGGGACTTGACTTCTATATCACCGATATTCAGTTTGAAAATCAATTATTCAATTGTCTTATTCTTCATTCATCTGAAAAGTCTTGATGTTGGTGTTGGTCAACAAATGGAACAATTCTATAGCAAGTTCCTAGGAACTTAAAATTTAGGCATAGCTCGTTCAAGAACCGAGCATTACATGATAACACACTTGTTTTCATATCTTGGTGACATGACCATTTCATGAAAGTTTGTCTTTGAAAATCACTCATTTGTAGATTGACCTCCATGATCCTTCTTTGACCTGCAAAAAACTAGAATTTTTCTTGCAACACAATGTGAGATTATGGAGGAAAATAGATATGATGACTTTATTCCTCCAATAAACATCATAATGATTGCAATTAATGCATATAAAACATATCTCTTAAAGGATTCATTGAAAAAATTTCATTGTTACATGCCGAGGAGTGGTGGCCAACCTAGAATACACGATAGTAATTCGATTATAAATTCTTCGTCTAATGTCTGATCAAAGTGATTCCAAGGCCAAGTTAAAGTATATCCATAGGGCTATCTCCAATACACACATGTTTTGAAATTGATTTTAAATGATATAAAAAATGTTAAGAAACATGCTATAAGTCATCTCTTGTTCTTTATTTCCAGCGTTGACCAACAATCACGGTTTTTTACTTAAATTTTCATTTGATGATATATTGAATTGATTCCAATTGGATATAAAACTAGATTTATGTAGGTATCTCTAATAGAAGCAGGTTTTTCAAACTTGAAGAATTGATGGGTCAAATATACCAAAGAACATCCTAGGAAACAAAGAGTTGTATCAGTGTAGGATAGGAACTTAGTAATTAGGACATAGATTTCTCGTACGATATCAGAATGAGATGATTGGGTTGTAAAATAGATTCATAGGAGGATACGCCCTAGAAACATGTTTTAAATATCTATCCATTTAGTTACTAAAAATTGATTTTTCGAACTCTGTCCTTGGTGAGATTAGTGATCCCATATGCCACAAGAGTCTGATCAACACGTTATTTATTCCAAGTAATGATATAGGTTTGTGTGAATTTTTATAGGTCTGAAATTTTCAACGTAATGTACCCATATGCCAAAAATTACAAATTCCCAGCTCCTAAGTTGTGTGATATGACCCTCGCAAGATCCTATGGTTAATGAAAAAACACCTGAAGTAAGAATAAAATCGAATATATAATTCAAACATGGTAGAATGATAATGAGATCTTGACATAATCATCATGGGAACATGAAGTGTAACATTATCTATGATATTGATATAATGAGAGCTTGACATAACCACCGTGGGAGCCACAGAGTGTCTCATTATTCATAGAACAACTTCAACATTCTGCTCATGGCATTATGATTTGTGTATAATGATGGTTTAAATAATTGATCGAGGAACACAACCATCATCAAAACATTTAGTGTGCAGTTGTCAATATGCTAGGATCAAAGGGTCTAGGTGTAGGGCTGAGGTAATCATTGAATTTTAGTAGGCGTTTTTTTCTTAATGTGATTCTCTTCTACACCAAAAATTTGACCTAGCTCATAATTTGAAAGATATGATTAATTTGTTGTAAGCCAAATTTTGAATGTGCATGCCTAGGACATCAAGAATGGTAGTTTCAAAGCTATGAGAGGTCTTCCAAGCTTCATGAATTCATAGTAAAAATTGTAACTCCTTAAATTCTAATGAAATGGTCAGAGGTTGTTTGTTATAGTATCTAGTTCAAGTGTGGTATGAGATGATGAGATCCTGACATAACCACTGTGGGAATCCTAGAGAATCCATAGAGTGTCTCATCATCTAAATTACAAAATTGATATAATGAGAGTTTTCCACACTTGTCCCAGGAAAATTAGATGTTCTTCAATGTATTCCAAATAAAAGTAATGGAAGGCTTGTGAATTTCAAAATGCATACCTTCTTCAAATAACCTCTCCTTGATTTTTCTTCAAGTGGAATACCTCTTCCTCCTTCCAAGATTCCTACAAAAGAGATTAGTACCATGGGTGGCTGTTACAGTGCCACAAAAGAAAATATTATTAACTTAACTCATGCATCCTATGATGATTTTAATCCACAATATCTCGAGCAAGGGATATCATAGGGGTAGTCGACATTTCCCTAGAGTTCCCTTCAGTTGGTATTGCTCCTATAATGATCCTAAGGAAAATTTCCTAATTCCTTGAGTGCCTCCCCGACAACAGTGCCAAAATGATGAGGTACAAATATGATCTCCAATTTATGGATATCCATCTGCACTGTGTCATTAATTTATCAACCCAAGGTTCAATATACTTGTGAGCCACTATGTGCAGTTTACACAGAAAAGAGAACTTGTGCCAATCTAGCAAGTCAAATGTAAACTATGTATAGGAAAGGAATGAGTCAAAATACTTTGACACTTCACCCTGCTGGTGGTATCTGTCGGAGTTAAGTTTCTGAAATATCATAACCCTGTCCCCTCATATGTTCACCTAGAAAAGTTAAAAGTATCATGGCTTTGTAACATATATATATTTATCCAAAGGAAGATATCAAACCTATTTTATTCATAAATCATTATTAAGCTAATACAACAAGATCAGATTTAGCAATTTCCCCATTCATAATACTATGAGTGACATTAAAACATGGTGGTAGCTAGAACATATATATACCCAAATTCAACATAGAACATTAGAATAGACAAGGAATCATAGCATAATTGATGAGCTGTAATATATTAGTTCTAATAATTATTAATTGTCATTCTCCAACAAATTTCAGGGGCCATTGTCCAACATACATCTATTCTTCAGTATACACTTCACTAAAATGAAAAATACATAAACTAACAATCATATATATGTGCTTAAGAACAAATAACTATGAACATAAAATTAAATACCACAAATTTGTACCTGTGAGTGGGCCCTAGATCACAAGAAGGCATGTTCTTACACTCCACTAAATTACCAGTAAAAGATCAAATTGACACTCCAAACATGAACAACGGTCTTGTATTGAAACAAGAATGGACAAAAGCTGATAAATGAGATCTCGACTCTCACACCGTCATCAATTCATCCACATTGTCATGTTTTTGTCTTCCTCATGGACGCTAGCATACTAATATATATACAATGTGGGGGAATCTAGTTGCTCCAAATATGGAGCGACTAGCTCCTATTATGCTGCAAATTAGCTTAAACAAACTAAAATTTTATTGTTCATTGATTCACCCAAGTAAACACTGTTACACATCAACCAATAAAATATTAACTCCCTCCCAAATTCCATGGGTCCCTTGCTGAATTAGTTAAACTGTTTTATGCAAGCGTGTCATATCCTATCCTGGGAATTAGCACGTGATGAGAGAAGGAACTTTGTGGCTTGTACGCATATCAAGAAGGTGTTTGCATTAATTCCCTTTTATGATATATTTTGTGCTGATTGGTGGAACCTTGTTGAAGGTATAAATTTTATTTATGATATATCTTTTATGCTGAGTATGTTGATCTGTATTAGTTCCCTTATTCCTGATATATTTTCGTTCCTTGCTGAAGGTATTAATTCCATTAATTTATCCTTATGCTGAGTATTGCAACCTTGTGGGCTCGTGGGCATATGCTGGAAGCATATTTTAAAATAATCTCCTTGGTGACATATTTCCACGCCGAATATATTGACATTAATTTCACTTGCTGATATGCCTTCGTTGTTCTTGAAATCCTTCATATATCTTTCAAGAAAACCTCGAATTTATTATTGACATTGCAATGTCTGACAATGTTAAATATTTAGGTGGTTCTGAGCTATTACATGCCTAATTTTGTAGCATGCTGCTACAGGCATTCTGCATCAGGAAGCTACATGGATTATGCAATAGGTAGCTACATGGATTCTACAACAGACTGATTTAAAAACATGAGAACCTTGCAACTATATCAGCTACTAATGACTTTAAATTTGTGGCAAAGGATGTGCAACGGTTCTGATTTGAAGAATCTATAATATGTGAAAAAAAACCTGTAAAAACTTGTCCACACATGAGTTGTCACTTCAAAAGTAAATACAAAACACACTACTTCCCCTAATGTTAATCAGAAATCCAAAGAAATATTAAGAATTGCAATTGGAAAATCATCTTGAGCCTAAATCCCACATATGGGCATTAAAATGGATAAGATAGGGTTATATGTAAATGAAAAAGGGTTAAAATGAAGGAAAATAAGATGTCAAATGATGGCGATTTTGTGACTTATCACAATGTACAAGTTAATTATGATATTCCCGTATTTCAAGGATAGATAGATGCAGATGCCCTAGAAAAATGGTTAAATATGCTAGAAGGTTATTTATTTGTTCACAATTTTGCCGATAGGGAAAAGATCACCTTCGCACTCCTTAAGTATCTCCCCCATGTCAAACATTGGTGGGAAACTTACTGGGAGAAAAGTTCCATAGTGGATTCTGGAATATATGGGGCCAAACCCACTTGGAATTTTTTTGTGGATGCGGTTAAGGAACAATATTACCCTATTGGTAATTATGACGAACAATACATGAGATGTAACACACTGTGGCAAGAGAGGGGCCAAACAATGTCGGAGTTCACAAATAATTTGCATACCTTGCGCACCAAGCTAGGTATCAAAGACTCTGAGCAACATCTGGTTCTGAAATACTGTGGGGATCTACATAGGTACATCTAAACCGAAATGGATTTCCTAAACATCTCATCACTAGGATATGCCTATCAATATGATGTCAAAATCGAGCAGAAATTTAGGCACCAGAAAAAATGAGAGTTTAGGTATGAAAATCCACAACAACCAAAGTATGATAAAGACGGCCCTAACAAACAGCCTCCTGAAAACCCGTCTAAGACACATGAAAAGAAGGGTAACAGAAAGACTAAAAAGGACACTTGAAAGTGGTGCGATTTCCACAAAATACCCTGGAACAACATTAATGAATGTCACTCAAAATAATCATTAATAGATGATATCAAAGAAAAAGATCTAAAACCAGATTCAGAAAATACTAGCAGAAGATAGATCATCGACATAGACCCCACTGCTATTGTTGGGACCGCAGCAATTCAACTAGAAGAACCAACAGATCTTGAAGAGGGGGAGCATCTCTTGCATTCATAGATGTGGGTGAAGGGGATCACATTTCATTTCATTGTTGATAGTGGAGTCCAAAAGAACCTCATCTCAGCAGAGGTCGTCAAACAGTTGGGATTGTCGACAACACCACACCTGTAACCATACAACATCGAGTGGCTTCGTCAGGGATGATATATTCATGTCATCCAACAATGTCGATTGTCATATGACATCCAACCCTTCAAGTATGAGGTATTATGTGATGTTTCCCCACTAGATGTGTGTGATGTTCTTTTGGGCCAACCATATATGTGGAAGCACCATGCTTTTTATGAGTCTCAACCTCATAGTGTCATTGTTACTTTGGGGGGTCATCTCTATAGACTACCAGAGGTATTTCCAACTATTGTCCCACCTAAATAGTGCCGCAAGGTAGTATCTCATAGTACAAAATTCAACTTCTTCACAATTTGTTCAAAAAGTGCACATAAGGACACTACAACCATTGCAACCTCGGTACACACACCTTCTATCTAGTAGACGAATATAGACAAGATTGAAAAAAATCGTAATGATTCTTTATGCACACAATCATCTCATGTAGCCAAACTGGTTAAAAAGGTCCAACCCTTCAAAAATCAGGTTCTCGACAACCTTCCCTAAGCCAAGCAACGCAACTTCTCCAATAAGGAAAGCAACTCACCAAGGTTAGAATTCAATACACGCTTCCCCCTCTCTCCCATAAACTCAATGTAATGGATACCATTGCTTCCTAAGGAGGGAGGATTGATCTAGATGGATATCAGTGGCCACCCACCTATTCCACTAGCTCAGAACAAATATTTCCACCTTGGTAGTTTTTCAGTAGTTTTTCGGGTCCCAAACTTCTGGGGCCGTTTTGAGGCTCTAAATGATTTTTTTGGGGATTTGGGGCCCAAGCGATGGTAAAATGTACACTTGGGCCATTCTAAAATAATATTTCCTGGTTAGACCTTTCCAATGGTGTATCGAGCACTCAAAACAGATATTGTATGCAAAAGTTATGCCCCTAAGAAGTTGACGTATCAACTACCCCCATCAGGGCCTGCAAACCTTTTGGATTTTCATCCTCCATGGTTATGGTTTTGGATTTTCCTTATGTTAAAAAGGCCTTTGGAGCCTCATTGTATAAATCATCTTCTTGTGAATGCGAGTAACTGTCACATCTCTTCTCAGAGATAAGTTGTCACCATTCTAGCGAGTCTTTCACTCTGTATTTTTACAGTCTTTGTACATTTGTTTCATTAATAGAAATCATCTATTACTGTATTTATTTATTTATGGAAATATTTATGTGTATTTCCTTGCAATATATATTCTTTCATTTCGTTCTAAAAAATAATCTGGATCAGTGGTATTAGAACAAGATGCTCTTGATTGTTTTTCAGTGCATGTCCCCGATGAGGTCCGAGTATAGCAAGTTGGGTCTCAAGCTTGTCTCTCTTGAGGAAAATCACTCTCTCATGCCCAATAATCCCTCCATGGAGGAAGAAAATAAAAATGATAGAGCAATAGATTCTATTAATCTCTTGCTTGATAAATCTTTCATGTGACAGAGGAACTCAATGATGGAGATTTTTTCCCACATCCTTCAACTCATGTTGATAACAATAGGCACCTATTCATCAAGTGGCCTCTTTAGAGGCACCTCTCCTTTCAAGTTAAAAGTTAATTTTGATATTCTCATATTTAAAGGACAGATAGATGCATATGCCCTAGAAAAATGGTTAAATATTCTAGAAGGTTATTTCTTTGTTCACAATTTCGTCGATAGGGAAAATATCACCCTCGCACTCCTTAAGTCTCTCCCCCATGTCAAACATTGGTGGGAAACTTAATGGGAGAAAAGTTCCATAGAGGATTATGGAATATATGGGGTTGAGCCCACTTGGTATTTTTTTGTGGATACAGTCAAGGAAAAATATTACCCTGTTTGTAATTATGATGACCAATACATGAGATGGACCACACTGTGGCAAGAGAGGGGACAAACAGTGCCAAAGTTCACAAATATTTTGCATACCTTGTGCACCAAGCTAGGTATCAAATACTCTAAGTGACATTTGGTTCTGAAATACCGTGGGGCTCTACATAGGTACATCCAAACAAAAATGGATTTCTTGGACATCTCATCATTGCGAACTTCCTATCAATATGATGTCAAAATTGAGAAAAAATTTAGGCACCGGAACAAATGGGAGTTCAGGTCTACAAATCCACAACAACCAAAGTATGATAAAATATGACCCTTACAAACAACCTCCTGAAAACTAGTCCAAGCCACATGAAAAGAAGGGTAACGGAAAGACAAAGAAGGACATTGGAAAGTGGTGTGATTTCCACAAAGCCCCGGGCAGAACACTGATGAATGTTGCTCAAAACAATCATTAGTAGTCGATATCAAAGAAAAAGAGTCGAACCTATATTCATAATTTGATTCAGAAAATACTGACATAAGATAGATAATCGACGCAAACCCCACTACTACTGTTGCGACCACAAAAATTCAAACAGAAGAACCAACAGATCTTGAAGAGGGGGGATGCCTCTTCCATTCACAGATATGGGTGAAGGGGACCCCATTTCATTTCATTGTTGATAGCGGAAGCCAGAAGAACCTCATCTCAACAGAGGTCCTCAAACAGTTGGGATCGTCGAAAACACCACACTTGCAACCATAAAACATCGGGTGGCTTCACGAGGGAGGACATCTCTGTGTCATACAATAGTGTCGATTTCCATACAAAATCAAACCCTTCAAGGATGACGTATTATGTGATTTTCCCCCCATATATGTCTATGATTTTCTTTTGGTCCAACCATATATGTGGAAGTGCCAAGTTGTTTATGATTCTCCACCCCATATTGTCATTGTTACTGTGGGGGTCATCTCTATAGAATATTAGAGGTAGTTTTAACTACCGTCCCACCTAAATAGTGTTGCAAGGTAGTATCTCATGCTACAAAATTTAGATTCTTCACAATCTGTTCAAAAGGTGCACAGAAGGACAATGCAACCACTACAGCCTTGATACAAGCACCTTCTATCCAACATAAGAAGATCAACAAGATTGCGACAAAGAACAATTATTATTTATTCCACACAGTCATCTCATGTATCCATACTGGTTAAAAAGGTCCAACCCTTCAAACATCAGGTTCTCAACAACCTTCCACAATCCAAGAAACACAACTTCTCTAACAAGGAAAGAAACTCACCAAGGTTCAAGTTCAGCAAACACTTCCCCCTCTCCCCCGGAAACTCAACTCAATGGAGACCATTGCATCCTAAGGAGGGAGGATTGATCCAGATGGATATTGGTGGCCACCCACCTATTCTACTGGCCCAGAACAAAGTTTTCCACCTTGGTAGTTTTTCAACAGTTGTTCGGGTCCCAAACTTCTGGGGCCGTTTTGAGGCCCTTAACGATTTTTTTGGGGGATTTGGGACCCAAGAATCAAAATAAGGCATGCTTGGGCCATTCTGAAATCATTTTTCTTGGTTATACCTTTCTAATGGTGTATTGAGTGGCCCAAACAAATATTATATGCAAAGGTTATGCCCCTAGGAAGTTGACGTATCAACTACCCCCATCAGGGCCCGCAAACCTTTTGGATTTTCATCTTCCAGGGTTAGGGTTTTCGATTTTCCTTATGTTAAAAATGCCTTTGGAGCCTCATTGTAACAATCATATCCTTATGAATGCGAGTAGCTATCACATCTCTTCTCAGAGATAAGCTGCCACCATTCTAGTGAGTCTTTCACTTTGTATTTTTACAGTCTCTGTACATTTCTTTCATTAATAGACATAATATATTATGATATTTCTTTGTTTCTGGAAATATTTATGTGTATTTCATTGTAATATCCCTACTTTCATTTCATTCTCAAAAATAATCCGGATCACATTCCCTCAACAAGTGAGACATTTATTAGTTATGTGTTTTATTTTACAGGTCCTTGATTTTTATGGAGATGTGTGTCATTTCTCTTAGGACCTTAGGGCGAGAATATAGAGGACAATCTATGGATCTTATCTTTTTTCATCTACAACCCCTCTAGGCCTTTATCCCCTTCTTCCCATGAAATGAGGTACAAGCCCTTCTTGGGTCAATATGCCAGAAAACCAAAAAGATGAGGAAACCCAAGGGAAGAAGTATGGAAAGTGGCAAGTATGGATGGGAGTGTTATGTCGACCCTTCAAGGATACCTCCTAGTAGAAACCCTTTTCCTGAGGGTGACCCACTTACTAGGAAAACATGTCAACCAATAAGGTGAAATGAGGAAAAAGGCATAATTTACAAGCAATTTTTTTTAAAATCAATAAAGGACCATTTGCAACATGTTCAAATTCTTCAATTATTAAAATGACACTTACCATGAGATCGGTCTTGTTACCTCATGAAGCAAGTCCTGATGTCCTCTGTGGGCCAAGCTGGTGCGGTGGACGATGTTGTTGCCAATCAATGGTGATGTGTGGTAAGAGGAGGGGCTCCGTCCACTCATTTGGCTCTCATCACTCAATGTCTTCAACTTGTGGGCCTAGAGACATCATCTCCTTAGTTACCCCTAGAAGTGGGGTGTAGCAAGTAACAATAAATAATTGGCTTAGGTGATTTTAAAATTACATGAGAATATGACCTTTTGATAAAATGGTTAAATTGTTGATATAATGTTTTGTGATAGAATGGTAAGTTTTCAACAAGGGGTCATTAATAATTACAAATCAATTTACCACTAGAAGGGTATATAAATAAGAGGATTATGTGGTAAAATCTAAAAATAGGGATATTTTTATTTATTTTGAAGACATTTTTAGTTGCAAATTAAATACATTGTGAAGAAAACATCAAGGAAACAAAGACAAAAGGTTATGGACCACTTCATAGGTTGGATGAATATTGTATGTTCTTTTGGCCTTTAGACATGGGCACATGTGATTTCATAGGTGTCCATGTGTCTATATGTATGTAAGTGTCCACTTATGTAATTTAGTTGATTGCTATTGGGTTCTATTTATAATAACATTTAGTGGTAGTTGTGAAACATTATGGGTAGTCAACTCATATATAGTGATCAAAGTTGAATTTGTTTTACATGGAACAAATTAGTTAATTAATGGCATTGGAGACTGAAATAAGGTTCACGAGTATTTATCATATGAACAAAAGTAATTGTTTCAGGTTAGTGGAAATTTGGTTGTGGTGTCTACTCTCCATATAAGGACACATAGATGTCATGAAGAGGTTGATATTAGTTGAGAATGTGGTGGTTGATAGTGCTGAAATAGTTGATGCCATGTTGTTTTCACAATGGGAAGCAATTTCAATCATGGAACTCTTGAGTTTTTAAGGTTGTTATGCTGTTGTAGACATGGTTGAGATAAGTGGTCAAGGAAAAAACCAACAATATGTCCTTATTATAACATATTTGATACAATATAGAGAAGGAGATCATGTTAAAGAGTGGGTTTTCTCTTGACACTTGAGGTTTGAAATATATGTTCTCATGGGTTGCGATTATTTTAATTTTCTCTTATTTGTTTCAATTATACTACATGGTTTTGTTAAGTTTAAGTTAAATTTAGATAGCATGTACATTGTAATCTAATAGTTTGGATATATGGAATGTATAAGGATTGATGGAATGAGATCATTGTTTGGTTCCATGAATATCTAGAATGATGTAAGCAACACTATTTTGTTGGCACAATCTAAGGAAGCTAACATGCCAGATTATGAAATGTTTTTATAGTATTATGAAAATGTAATTTTGTTTTATGTAATAAATTTATGATTTTTTATGATAATTTATTTATTTATTTTCATGGAAAAAATGTATAACAATTTGGTTGCCTAATTTTTGCACCATATAATTGTATCTACTTTTAAGTCTACACAAACTACAACAATGAATTCTCTAAGGACGGGTGCAAGAAAGTATTCTTTGCCACTGCTCAACATTGATGGCCCACATAGCTTCAAGTGATAAATTTAGAAGATAATTCAATGTCATTATAGGCTAGTAGGTTCATCCTTAACATGTTCTCTCCAATCTACTCAATCAATTTGATTTTCCTATCTTTCTCATCAAATCACTCCTTCAAAATGTATCCTCAAACTATGTCTCCAACATGCCACTAGTGATTTATGCATTGCTAAGCTTATATGGAATTATGCGTCCACAGACTCTTATACAAAGGTTCTCAAAATCAGTTATGAATATTATGTATGTGGTCAATGAATCTTATGTTACATTTTGGTAGCTCAGAGGTACTTCTACATTGGAGGCACCCAACATATTTCTCTCTAGTGACTTTATGAAGTGTTTTCATAAAGTGACTTTATAAAGTGATTTTATAAATTCAAGTTGAGCCTTTTAATATTTAATGGGTAAAAGTGACTTTATGAAAAGTGGGTCACTTAAGTGATTTAAGTGAATTCAACGAAAGCTTAAGTCATGACCATTGATCTCAAGGGAAGGTGAAGAGTTACTCAAGGGAGATCAAGGGTTAGAGGAGTTACTCATTAATGGGTAATAAAAGGAACACTAGAGGAGATATGGGGCACACCTTGTGAGGAGAGTGAGAGAGGAATTTGAAGAGACACAAGTTCCTAGAGAATCGAGCTAGAGAAAAGAGTAGTAGAAAAAGGGAGATGCATGAATCCCAAGAAGGGGAGATCCCAAGGAAGGAAAGAGGCATGCATCCCAAGAAATATCAACATTAAAATAGGTTCATACAGCAAGTGCTTGGCACTAAAATTGAGGCATCTTTTCTGCTGAAGATAGGGACGATTTCCAAGGCACTAGGAGACAAAAATTCATACAACTAGGTGAAACTATTTAGCACATAAATCGAGGACATATTTTCTTCTAGAATAAGTTCGTATAGTACATACGTACAATATAAATAGTGGCACAAATTTTGATATAGAAATCAAGTGCATTTTTGTGAGGGTCTTTGGCAGAGATTTCGAGGAATTTTGTTGGTTTTGTTTACTAGTTATTGTTGTACATTTTATGTTGATAATGTTTTTGCTGTAAAACTCATAATTTTCCTAAGATTTCAATAATAGAAATATCTCCTAGACTGGTTTTCCCCTTGTGGGTTTTTCTAGGGGCATTGCCCATAAATTCAATGTGTCAAATGTGGTGAATGTGCTGATGTTCATTTATATTCCGCTGCTATATTTTTAGATTTCTTAGTCTCTTGTATTTCTGCTCATAGTTATAGAAAATGCATGTGGTTCCATTTCTTTATTGATGAATAACTATAGGAGGTTGAAAAATTATGTTGGCTACGTGTTTGAGATTAGTTTTCAACATGGTATCAGAGCATGATCTCTGAGGTTCAACAGACAAGAAATTTTGCACTTGATTTGTAGTGAGTGCAAAGGGGTTTTTCCTGGAAGAAGGGAAGAGGAAGTCACTTCATGAGAGACCAAGGCAAGGATATTTGGTGAGATGCTAATATTGAGAGACTCTTGGTGAGATTTCAAGAGCAATGGATCTTTGGTGAGATGCCAAGATTAGGATATTTGGTGACATGCCAAGATCAAGGCTTGTATCAAGGAATTTGATTCAAGGAGGTCTCACATAGGTGGAGAAGGATTTTCATCTAGGGATCATGCAAAAGAGAGAACATAGGTAGCCTCAGGTTGGCTTCAGAGGGAGTTTGGAGCTGAGTTCCAGAGGGATTCTAGACTTTGGATCTAGTGGGTGGCTAGAGCCTGAGTCAAACAATAGTGAGACTTAAGGGAAAGGAAACTGTATGGATAGGTCTTCACATTAGAGATCAACATAGATAGTTGGAGATGCTTTGAGTTTAGATGGAGCAAATGATTCCAGTGCAATGGGAGTGGCTACAACAACATAGGACATGTTGATATTGGAGACAAATTATAGTGGAGGTATCGAAAGTACATCCTTCACTAATAGGGAGTGTTAGATTTTGGTAGTTCAGAGGTACTTCTACATTTGAGGCGCCCAACATGTAGAATTGACCGATCATATTTATCTCTAGTGAATTTATGAAGTTTTTTCATAAAGTGACTTTATAAAGTGATTTTATAAATTCAAGTCAAGCCGTTTAATATTTAATGGGTAAAAGTGACTTTATGAAAAGTTGGTCACTTAGGTGATTTAAATGAACTCAATGAAAGATCAATTCATGACCGTTGATCTCAAGGGAAGGTGAAGAGTCCCTCAAGGGAGACCAAGGGTTAGAGAAGTTACTCATTAATGGGTAATAAAAGGAACAATAGAGGAGATATGGGGCACACCTTGTGAGGAGAGTGAGAGAGAAAGTTGAAGAGACATAATTTCCTAGAGAGTCGAGCTAGAGGAAAGAGTAGCAACAAAAGAAAGAGGCATGAATTCCAAGGAGGGGAGATCCCAAGGAAGGAAAGAGGCATGCATCCTAATAAATATCAACATTAAAAGAGGGTCATACAACTAGTGTTTGGCATTGAAATCGAGGCAGTCATTCTGCTGAAGATATCCATGATTTCCAAGGCACTAGGAGACATAAATTCATACAGCTAGGTGTAGATGTTAAGCATATAAATCAAGGAGATATTTTTTGCCAAAATAAGGTTGTACAATACATCTATACAACAAAAACAGTGGCATGAATTTCGAGGAAAAAATTAGGTGCATTTTTTTTCAGGGTCTTTGGCATAGATTTCAAGGAGGTATGCTAGTTTTGTTTACTAGTTATTGTTGTACATTTTATCTTGATAACGTTGCTGCTGTAAAAATCATAATTTTCCTAAGAGATCAATAAGAAAAATCTCTCCTATATTTGTTTTCCCCTAGGGGGTTTTTCCAGGGGCATTGCCCAGAAATTCAATTTGTCAAATGTGGTGAATGTCTTGTTGTTCATTTATATTCAGCTACTATATTTTCATATTTCTTAGTCTCTTGTATTTATGTTCATAGTTACAATAAATGCATGTGGTTCCATTGCTTTATCGATGAATAACTATAGGAGGTTGAAATTTTGTGTTGGCTATGTATTTGAGATTAGTTTTCAACATCTTATGTATTCATTTATTGCCACAACCTCAATAATATAATGCAGAATGGCTAATGGATCCTTTGGTAAAATCCAAGGCACAAATAAAAAGGGGAGGTGTATATCACATTGTGTAGTGTGTGATTGTAATTGTGTGTACACATAGAATGATTGCATCCCATATATTTTGTGTGATTCTTTGGTTCACTATATTTCTCTGACCATATAAATAATGATGGAAGATCATCCTCCTCTTCAACTTGGCATCCATCAATCCTCTTGGGGATTTCCAAAAACAATTGATAAATCTAGAGTTTTTTTAAAGAAAGATAGATGATGGTAGAAAAAAATGCACCCATACCCTACAAAATAGGATCCAAACCATAAGATAGGAACTATGTTCACTCTCCTAACATTGTAAGGTAGTAATATTATGATTAAAGACTTAAGTGACTAAATAAATCTATGAAGATAACCCAGAGGACCATAAAGGAGGATACCTAGGGATATATGCCAAACTCTATCAACACTAACACAATAATCTAGGATTAATAGGCTTAGGGGATACAGACTTTCCAATTGGTTTTCATAAGAAAACCATGGAAACAAGAAAGAGAGAAGGAGAAGGGAAAACCAAGACAATTGGAGCTCACTTGAGTTAAATGTGAACTAAATCTAAATTTTAGGGATTTAAACCTCATTGAGATTGAAGGTAGATGAATATTCTAATATATAAGATAAAATAAGAAATGACAAAGCTACAAGGAAACAATAAAACATATTTACTCATTTTATTTGTCATTCCCCCCAAAATTAATTAAACTAGAGTCACGATGAAAATCAAAGAAACACAAAATAAAAATTAAATCTTGGTCTTTGATATTCCCCAAACCCTCAAAAGCATAAAAAATGAGAGTAACAAGCATAGGTATTCCTCTTTTGTTTTCTAGGTGATTCAATAGTAAGGGTATTAGTGAATAGATATACTTGATTCCTAATGATATATTGATTCTCCTATATTAATTGGTAAACCATTAACTATGTGAACTAGCAAATTCTACTTGAAGTGAGAGGGTGGAGGAAAAATATTATGTAGAAAATAAATAAGAAAATGAGAGGGACTAAAACTCCAAGTAGAGTGGATCAAAGCCCACCCCCATGTCCTCCAAATTTTAAATCTAATTGATACCCTTGACGATAGCTTGTGAAAACCCTAGCTCTGCATGCGTTGACCTCCTCCAGCAGACGGATCTGCCACGCCCAAGTCCATCATGTTGTGCCAGGCCAATGACACTGATCTCACAAGATGAACCCAGAAGGGTGGGGGGGGGAAACCCCCCTCTTACAGGAACGTAGCTGTAAATGACATAGAAGGATTGCAGGTGAAGCAACTTGAATTTGGACCATCACCCCACCTGCGAGAAAATATCTTAGCCAAGGAACAAGGTTTCAACAAAAAAATGGAAGTGGAATTGAGCACATTTCATCCAAAGGAATCTCACAGATGGGAACTAGAAAAATTCATTCCCCAATCGGACAAACCACCAAGGTACACCATTATCTCAACCAGGGTTGGGGAACACACCCAGTTCATGAGAGAGAATTCTCTCATCGATAGGTTTCTGGGCCTATGGCCTTCCGAAAGAGACCTCATTATATGGATCAAAGACTAGTGGAACCCCAAGGGAGATTACAAAGTGAAACTCAGTTCACAAAGGTTTTTTATGATCATCCTCTACAGTTTAGGAGATAAGGATAGGATTTTTAATAATGGGCCATACTTCTTCAACTTCGTAGGGCTATTCCTCAGGTTCTTGATGGACTGTTTCATCCCAAAGAAAGAGGAATTCACCATGGCATCGGTCTATATCAGACTATATTCTATATCGTAGGAATTCTAGTTGGAGGAAATCCTCATGGGAATAGGGAACACAGTGGGAAGATATGTGAAATCATTCGAGGCTAAAAAGCAAAGGAAATACACTTCCTATGCCTAAATATGTGTTTACATGGACATATTAAAGGCTCTACTAGGATCAGAAACCCTAGAACACCAAGATGAAGACTGGAATCAAACAATGGACTATGAGCATATCCCTTTCCACTACAGGAAATGACATGAGCACGATCACCTCTTCCGCGATTGTCCCTTGAATGCCCAAAACCCAAAAGTAGGGGAGGAGAAGAAAAAGGATGGTTATACCACAGTTACATGTAGGAAAAAACAACCCCACAGAAAACAAAATCAAGAAATCACTAAGAAAATCCCCACTAGAAACTCCTTCGACATTCTCAACCAACTCCCAGAGGAAGAGGAGGTAGGGAATCCACACAAAAAATACAACCAAGACAAGGGAAAAGGAAAGGCCAAGCACCAAACAAAATCAACCAAAGAACAACACCAAGAAACAATCCCAACAACCCAACAAAATGTGGACAAGCTAGAGGATGGGGAGGATACTTTGATGCAACTAGATGAACAAGATCTGGCAGTTATAGATCTAGAAAAATTGGAGGAGGCCTTCAACAGAAAAGAGATGAAAACCATCTCAGTAGAACAACTCAGAAAAGTGCATAAATTTTTAATTGACTCTATCGCAGGATCCACCTCAATATTATGGATCTCCTTAGAACCAACCTTTGAGCTCGAATGCACCTCCCATGAAAGAAAGCGCCGAGGCCACAAATCCACACAACAACTCATCAAGGAAGTAGGAAACTACATGCTCAACTCAGGACAGATCCAAAGACTCACGTAAGGGTATCTCAATCCACCCCCCAAATCATCATGATGAAGATCATAACATGGAATATAAGAGGGATTAATGGAATATCCAATCAAAGGACTCTTCGAGACAACATTCGTGTTGAGAATCCAAAAATTCTCCTTTTACAGGATACAAAATGTGTCGGGGATGAAGCGAAGGAAATATTCCAACGCTACTGGAGGACCTGTAACTCCACTCATGCAGAATCAAATGGGGTTGTGGGGGTCATGGAAATATTATGGAAACCGTCTACAGTCATCATAGACCAACCTTTCTCCACGATGGACACACTCACAGATCACTTCAAAGTAATAGGCTCTAACAAATAAGGGATGATTACAAATGATTATGGGCCACAAAGTTCTCAAGACAAAGATCTGTTCATGGGAAGAATAGCCACTATAAGAGCACTGTTGGGATCAAATCACTGGTTGATTGGAGTTGATTTCAATATCATCCTTACGTTGGAGGAAAATAAGGGAGGCACCAAGCAATTGGACCAGGATAGTGGTAAGTTCCAAACTCTCATCGAATAACTTCATTTAATAGATATAGAAACTAGAAATGGTATCTTCACATGGTACAACCATAGATTGGGGCATCAACATGTGGTAAGTAGACTATATCATTTCCTCATCTCAGAATCACTTTTGTTGGAGTTTCTGGTCCTTGAAGCCAAAATCCTTGCAAAAGCTGGCTCTAATCACTAGCTGATATCACTCTGTTTAGAAACTGGGGCCATGCCCAAGCTCAAACCCTTGATATTTTAGAATTTCTGTCTCAATCACCTAGAATTTCAAAATCTCTCCAAATATTGGTGGGAACAAGTTGTAATATACCATGGCACATGCATGTATAAATTACAACAAAAAATAAAAAACTTCAAAGTACATCTAAAGAGATGGAATAGAAATGTATTTGGAAATATTATACAGAGGAAGACGGAGATATAGCATCGACTAGAAGCACTGTAGAAGGTATTTATTGTTGGATAAATAATGACAACCTTGGTAAAGGAGGAAGAGCAGCTTTGAGAAGAACTAGAAGAGTGACAGGAACAAGAGGAAATACTCTAGAGGAAGAAATCCAGAGTACAATGGTTCAAGGAAGTCAAAAAGAACACCAAGTTCTTCCACAGATCCATGGTGCACAAGAGATACATAAACATAATCACTCAACTAGAAGACAACCATGGAAACCCCATCCGATATCACACAAGCATGGAAGAGGAATTGACAAACTACTATAAAGATATTCTCACTGAGCCCATAAATGATAGAATGCCCGCTATTAGCAAGATCAGAAGGCACATCCCCTCCCTAGTCACAAAAGAATGAAATGATGCACTAACCAAACCAGTCACTCAAGAGTAAGTGGATCAACCAACCAAAGATATACCCCCTGGTAAATCCCCAGGGCCAAATGGCTTCACAATATACTTCTTCCACTATTGTTGGTCGTTGATCTGGGAAGAAGTCTGGCAAGTAGTTTAGGAATATAGAACTTCAGGGAAATTTCTTTCGGCCTTTAACGCCACCTTCCTCACTATCATTCCAAAGGAATAAAGAGTTACACATCCTAAACAATTTTGGCCAATAACACTCCACAATGTAATCTATAAAATCATCATGAAAGTCATTTATCTACGACTCAAACTGATATTTCTATTCATCATATCCAAAGAGAAAGCATGATATGTAGAGGGGAGGCAAATCATGGATAGTTTCATCCTAGCACATGAGGTCATTCACTCACTGAAGTCAACAAACACCCTATGTATGCTCATCAAGCTCAACCTCTCTAAATATTTTGATAAAATAAGCTGGAAATACATGAGCTCCCTCCTTGAATCCTTTGGCTTTGATAACCTCTGGGTAGCCTGGATCATGCAACTCACATCCTCAACCTTCTTCTCTATCCTTGTCAACAAAGTGCCCTCTTGACCCTTTTCTCCCACCCGTGGCATACAGAAAGGGGATCCCCTCTACCCCTTCCTTTTTTTCATAATGGCGAAATGCCTTGGGTGCTACATCAAAGCCTCAATAGAGGATGGCTCTCTCAAAGGTATACCACTCCATAACCTACAGTCAACTCCCTCCCACAGTCAATTTGTCATTGACACTCTTTTTCTGAATACCCCAATGACCAGGGAGGCTAACAAGCTCAAAACCATCCTCACCGATTTTGTCGATTCTTCAGGAACCTCCTTAAACCTCGACAAGTCACAGCTCTACTTTTTCAATACCCCAGTGGAAATCCAAAATCATATCTCCCGAATTCTGGGCATCCCAAAGAGATCCCTTCCATCCAATTATCTAGGTGTTTCCTTCACGGGAGCAACCTCTCATAACATTTCCTGGGACAACCTACTGCTTTTCATATTTAATAGGCTTAGTATCTGGACCTTCATATTGCTAAACCTTGCAACTCACCTGGTTCTTCTAAAATCTATACTCCAAGCCCTGTCGACTTACCTCTTCACTTCCTTAGCATCTCCCTATTCTATCATGAGAGCCATCAGAAACCTCCAACGAAGATTCCTATGGCATGGTCATCAACTGTACAAAAAATGGGCACTGGTGGCTAGGACAAATTCTGCAAGCCCAAATCTTTGGGCAGGTTGGGCCTCAAAGATCTTGGCAAACTCAATAGAGTAATGGGGGATAAACTATGGTGGCGCTAGCTCAAGCATCGCACATAAATCTGGGCTAGAATATGGAAAAGGAAATATGCGCCCAATACTAGATAAGAGATTCAAATCAAACTCAATGATTAGATCCATGGATCAAATATCTAGAACACATCTTGGAGCAATAGATCACTCATACAAAATCATGCTTTTTGGGAGATACGAAATGGAGAACATTCCTTATTTTGGAAAGACTCATGGCAACAACAACTGCCTTTATCCTCCATAGAATATCTTATCCCCCTCTATCAACAAATGCAATCAAGGGACACTCTACATTTAAAGGATCTCTGGAAGGAAAAATCGCTGCAACACCCCTGATGCAGGTGGAAAACTCAACCCCATGAATTACACTTACAGGAGGAGACGAACTTGCAGTCCTGGAGGGACTGTGCCAATCAACAGAAAATCCACATCAGGGAAGAATATGACATCCTCAAATGGGGCCATTCCCCAATAGGTAAATTCTCAGTCAATGAAGCTTACCATCTCTAGGGAAACTACCAAATGCAACCAAAAGACAACATATGGAGCAAAATATGGAATCCAAAATTATGGTCAAAATTTTCAATTTTTCACTGGTTAATTGAACCAAACTGCATTCTCACTTGGGACAACCATAAAAAATGAGTGTTTGTAGTCCCTTCAATCTGTCTCCTCTATCGACAACAGAAAGAGATAATGGATCACTTACTAAATCATTGCAGCCATAGTGAGGCCATTTGGGATATGGCAGTGCAACTAATGCGTCGCTCCAACAGGAATTGGGCCAACATCATAAGCACCATTGAAAATTGGGATTCAATCTCCTATCAAAATCCAATATTATAACATATATGGAAGCTAATACCAGGCTTCACAGTATGAAAAATTTGGAAAGAATGAAATAAAATATTTTTTCACTCCACTTCCTCCCCCCCTCACTCCACTTGGGCAAGTATCCTCAACCTGATCCGAGAAACAATCAGAGTCGAGCACTAAACTCAGGAAGATATCAAGTGCAATATTGTGGAAAGTCACATCCTCCAGGCCTGGTAGCTAAATCTCACTGAAGATTCACGAAAGAATGCTACTCACTATATCAAAATTGGTTGCAATCCAAGCACTTGGTCCCCTCCCCTCTCACTTTGTTAAACTAAACTTTGATGGTTCTTCAAAGGGTAATCCAGGGCTGGCTAGTTTTGGTGCGTTACTATGAGACAATGAGGGGAGAATTCTACACATCGCAAAAGGGTATCTGGGACTCAACACAAAAAATGTTTCAAAACTCTAGAGCCTTCTTAGGGGGGGTTAAGTTAGCAATAAGTCACAACATATTTCAGCTCACAGTGGAAGGGAATTCCCATATCATCATCCAAATCATCTCCAAAATCATCCATGGTTCACACCCATCGGAAATATCACCCAACTGGAGATTAATAGGACTGTTTGAAGAATTCAAGTCCCTCCTTTAGCCGCATCTCACACTTATCCCCTCTCATGTGAAAAGCGATGCCAACAAAATTGCATACTGTCTAGCCAATGAGGGAGTGGACTCAAAGGAAGAGTTGATCCAATGGGACACTCAAGTCTCCCCTCCGACCACGCTATTGTCCCATTGTCTTAATCTCGCCTGAAGAGACTATCCTACCCTAGATGGGGTGACACGTAGCCCAGGGGAGGCCACACAGCCCCCTCACAGAAATTACCATAAATATGGTCGACCGCCACCCCGATGCCTATTCTTGGATGGAGGATGGTCATAAAAGATCGCAGAGGGAGGTAGGACAACTCCCCCATGCAAGATTAATGGTGACCTCAATGATTAATTGCAAGAGGGTGAAATTTGGTACGTGAGGTAGAAGAGAGGTCATATCTACCCCTCAGTTAACTATCCATCTCGGCCTCACCGCTTTTCCTCCGTGCTCTGTCTCCTTGCTCCGATCGAGAATTTGGTTTTGGTCCTGTCAATTCTCTCTGGCCTCATACACAGATTTCTTCAACCTCTAGGCTCCACCATGATGAGAGAGAGAGAGAGAGGAAAACCCAGGTGAAGTCCTACCTGGTACAATCGCATGGCAAGGCAGAGACACTTGCACAATTTGGAGAGGGCTTTGTCCATAGCCCGTACTCATCTAACCGCGTGACTACATATGCCTCCAATGGCCTTCTTGGAGGAGGAATTCCTAGAGGAACTAATTCAAGTTCCACCAAAGTCCCTCCTCTACATGGTCCCGGATGCCCATGATAGACCCAACACCAATGTTGATGCTACAGATACAACAACAACCATGGATGGCACCACTTGCATTCTTTAGGAAGAATTCCCCACAAAAGATTTTCGAGCTAAGCCTCCACCACTGAACCCTATTACAAATTGTGACCAGAATCCACCCAGCCTCTTCAGCCCAGAGCAGCTGAAGCTTATTTTTGAAATTAGAGTTTATATGATGGAGAAACTCCACTAAAACACCCTCATCAATAGCCACATCGACATGTTGTTTGACACCTTCTTGAACGTACCATCAAAGTAGAGGTGCACAAACTCCACACATCCCTATGTGCTCAAACCCAATGATGGTACCCTTCACAGTGGCGCTTCAGATGGCATGTTCCACTGTTCTCATAGCCCCTCTAATGTTTAATTATGCACATTTCTCTAAGCCTCACTGACACAGTGATGGATTTTTCTTCTTGTCAACTTGGTCTGGTACTCTGTTCAGTTTTTTTACCTTGTTTAATTTTAAGATTTTGTTAGTATGTCTAGTCTACCCAGACAAATTTATCAGCACTACCATCTGCCACTTGCTCTGGTTTCCAACAAAATGGTTGGGCAAGTGGTGACTGCTCTTTTTGGCTGAAAGCACAATTGGCTGCCACCTGTTTTGGTTTCCACTAGTTTGTCGCAATATTGGTGTTAAGCCCTAATATTGGCTCATTACCACTTAATTGGGGCATATTATATTAGTAATTTTATTTTATTTATGTCGGATTTAGGCCATTAGTTGTAATTATACCTCCTAGTCTCCTATATATACCAATGAGACATTTTCAATTTGAATCATCTTTTACTTGAACATTTAAGTGGGGTAAAAGGAGGTTGCCCCCTCGAAGAGGCTTATTATATGAAATTATCTCTTTTTCAAGGTGTTGAGTACTTTTTCTGAGGTTTTTCTATGCTATATTGGTATTTGGTTCTTAACATATGGTATCAGAGCTCAAGGTCTTGGGGTTTCACTGCTACATCTGAGACAACGTGGAATTTTTGCTGTAACTTTTTTTCTACAATGTTTCAAAAGAAACAGCTTGGAGGATATTTAATAGATGGATCAAGGTACGTGGGTTTCAAAAATCATCTCCTGAGGCCTTATACTTTTAGAGATACAGTCTGTACAAGATAGGGTTCTGGAATCATCCTGAAATGAGTCATTGTGGAATTTTCTCTATAAAATATTTTTTATAACATTTCAGACCTCGCACTTTGGAGGATATTCACAAAAATTAGTAAGGTATCTGTGGAAAAAATTTCAGCTTCTGGATCATCTTAAATTTGTAGATACACCCTGTGTAAGATAGGGTATCTGACTAGCCCTATTGACTAGTCTTAAGAAGGTGTTCCAAGTAAAACAATCATAACTTCTTCCTAGAGTATCCAAATTGAGTGGGACTGGTTTCATTGGATTGTGGACAGTCTCTTGTATTTTTGGTGAGAGTTTTAGAATTTTATATCAATTATTTTGTGCGGGGTACGCTATACAAGTGAGATCTCCTGGAAAGGACAAAAATCAGCAAGTTGTGGGGAAGTTACCATAAATTCCACTTGGCACATCCAATTTTGATCAGACCTATGGAATTGCAGAGAAGAAATATCAGAGAACTACATAAAAGAAATTTTCATACCCAGAAGGGCTGAAACTTGGGAGATACAACAAAAGAAATATTGTCTAGCAGAACCACCTCAAAATCAAGGTTCAAAAGTGATACTTGGCCAACATGCCACCAAAAAAGGGAACTTCTACACCAACTAAGCCTCCAGAAAATCCTACTTGGACTCTTGATGAAGGCGAAGAAATGCGTAGGGACATAAATGAACTAGAAAATAAGATGGATTCAATGGAAGCTAAGTTGGATACTAAGATGGATTCAATGGAAGCTAAGTTGGATACTAAGATGGATTCATTGGAAGCTAAGTTGGATACTAAGATGAATGGTCTAAAAGGGGAGGTCATGGAAGTATTGAAAAATTTCGTAATAGAGAAGACACCTGAAAGTGAAAATGCATCCCATGAAATTCATGATGAGGACACAAGGAAGGTGAATCAAGAATGGAGAAACTCCAACTTTGGTTTGAAGACCAACCACGTTCCTAAGATTGATATGAGGAAGTTTGATGGCAAGGACCCAATCACATGGATACTTCAAATGGATCAATTATTTGATCTCCATAATGTGCCACATACACAAAAGGTAGGAATTGCTTCTTTATATTTAGAACCTAATCAATTTGTATGGTATCGATGGCTTTGTTCTCGCAAATCACTCGTCACTTGGACAATTTTCACGGAAGAAATGATAGCACACTATGAGGATACCTTCTTTAGCCAATTGATAAATCTCAAGCAAAAGGGTTCAGTTACCGAGCACATTGAGAACTTCCAAAGATTGAATATAAAGGTAACCGATATTCCAGATGAGCACTTTATTGATGTATTCATAGGAACTTTAAAGGATAACATTCAACATGAGGTTCGCTTTTGGGAACCCAAATCATTGGAGAATGCATTTAAGGTGGCAAGAAATGTTGAAAGTAAAAATATGGCTATGGCTAC